>CAUOFW020006359.1:0-24238 GCA_963454935.2 Ilex paraguariensis
TTGCTCCTGTATGTACTTCGGGGACGAGAGTCCTTGAACTCTGTCCCAGGGCCTAACCCTTGCAGGAGGCTTGCTCCTGTATGACTTCGGGGCCGAGAGTCCCTGTGAACTCTGTCCCCAGGGCCGCTACCCTTGCATGAGGCCTTGCTCCTGTATGTACTTCGGGGACGGAGTCCTTGAACTCTGTCCCCAGGGCCATACCCTTGCAGGAGGCTTGCTCCTGTATGTTGCTTCGGGGACGAGATTCCTTGAAACTCCTGTCCCCCAGGGCCATACCCTTGCAGAGGCTTGCTCTGTATGTACTTCGGGGGCGAGAGTCCTTGAACTCTGTCCCCAGGGCCATACCCTTGCAGGAGGCTTGCTCCTGTATGTTCTTCGGGGACGAAGAGTCCTTGAACTCTGTCCCCAGGCCATACCCTTGCAGGAGGCTTGCTCCTGTATGTACTTCGGGGACGAGAGTCTTGAACTCTGTCCCCAGGGCCATACCCTTTGTCTTTTGTTTGGCGAGTTCTTGAGAGAGAGCACTTTAAAAGTAATACTTCTTCAAATTCATAACATTCCATGGTCGTATTACAGGTCTTCCACTCATATCTTCTAGTCCATACGACCCGGCGCCCCCGATTGATATGTCACTTTGTAAGGCCCTTCCAGTTAGGTCCCATCTTTCCCTCTGTTGGATCCCGGTATTGGCCGTTACCCTTCTGAGGACCAGGTCGCCTATCCGGAACTCTCGAGTCTTGACCCTCCTGTTGTATATGCTGGGAGATCTTCTCTTGATACTTGGTTATCTTCAAGGCGGTTTCCTCCCTTCTTTCTTCCAGTAGGTCCAGATCCAATCCCAGTTGATGATCATTCCCCCCTTCATCGAAAGCTTGGGTCCTTATGGTCGGAAGCCCTACTTCGAGGGGTATGATTGCCTCCATCCCGTATGCAGGGAGTAGGGGGTTTCGCCCGTGGATGACCGAGGGGTTGTCCTGTACACCCATAAAATGTTTAGCAGCTCTGTCGCCCACTTTCCCTTGGCTTTCTCCAACCTCTTCTTGATTCCGTTGATAATTGTCTTGTTGGTGGCCTCCGCCTGCCCATTGGCTTGTGGGTATGCAGGGGTGGAGTAGAAGTTACGGATCCCGAGATGCTCACAGAAAGACTTAAAGCGCCCGCCAGTGAACTGGGTCCCGTTATCCGATATCAGTGCGCGAGGAATGCCAAATCTGACGACTATGTTCTCCCAGACGAACTTTTTGGCGTCTATGTCTCGGATGTGACTCAACGGCTCCGCTTCTACCCATTTGGTGAAGTAATCTGTGGCCACGATGAGGAACTTTCTTGTTTCCCGGAGCTTTAGGCAGAGGTCCACCACCAAATCAAGCCCCCATTGAGCGAATGGCCAAGGGCTGGTGAGGGGGTGTAAGTCCCCGCAGGTTTGCCTGATCGCAGGGGAGAACCTCTGGCACTGGTCGCATTTTTGGACATATGCCCTTGCGTCCCTTGCATTCGCGGCCACCAATACCCCTGAGACATAATGCGGTGTGCCATTGATCGTCCCCAGAGTGCCCCCCACATATTCCTTCATGCACTTCGTACAGGAGGTCTTGTACTTGATCTTCTCGGACGCATAGCAAGTAAGGTCCTGAGAAAGACCTCCGGTAAAGCTTCTGATCCGAAGAGACCCAAATCTTGGAGCTTTCATCCTTATCTTTCTAGCTTCCCTTGGACACTCCGGGAGATTCTCCCGTTGTTAGGAATTTGACAAAGGGATCAATCCAACTGAGCGCTGGGGCGCGTCCTGGATGACCATCGCCTCAGAGTATGATCAATGCAGGATGTGGGAAGATACTCAATGGTGATTCTGCGCGACTGGGAGGAGAATCCACTGCCGAGGCTAGACAAGCCAGGGCGTCGGCATGTGTGTTCTTGTCGCGGGACACCTGCTTGATTTCAAATCGGTCGAACCTTTGGATAACGGTCGTTGCCTGGTGATGGTACGCCTTCATCCTAGGGTCCCTCGTTTCGAATTCCCCATTGACTTGATTGACCACCAGCATGGAATCGCAATGCACGATCAAATTGGTAACTCCAGTCGCCTCAGCTAACCGAAGTCCTGAGATGAGTGCCTCATATTCCGCTTCATTGTTCGATGCTTTGAACCCCAACCGGATGGCCTGCTCTGCAATAATCCCTTCTGGAGAGGTCAGCAAGACACCGATTCCGGACCCCTTACTGTTCGATGAACCATCCACACATAAAAGCCATGGCGATCCTTCAACATTTGTTGGAGATGCTAAGTTGGGAGGAGGCGATCCTTCTAGAACAGGATTCTCCCCCGAAAACTCGGCTATGAAGTCCGCCAGTATTTGTCCCTTTATTGCAGTTCGGGGTTTGAAATGAATGTCGTGCTCCCCAACTCTACAGCCCATTTGGAGATCCTTCCGGAGAGTTCAGCTTTCCTCAAAATTGCCTTCAGGGGCTGATCAGTTAGGACAGTGATTGGGTGCGCCTGGAAGTAATGGCGCAGTTTCCTTGCAGTGGTGACCAAGGACAGGGCCAGTTTTTCTAGGGGCAGATATCTTGTCTCTGCATCCAGGAGCGCCTTGCTGATGTAGTAAATCGGCTTCTGTTGGTGCTCATGCTCACGGATAAGTACTCCGCTTACTGCAAATTCTGAAACTGCCAGGTATAGGAACAGCATCTCCCCTGGATGGGGACGGATAGGGTCGGAAGAGTCCTCAGGTATTCTTTGATCCCAGCCAGGGCGTCCTCGCACCCCTGGCTCCACATACTCTTCCCAGCACATTTGATTGCTCCAAAGAAGGGTTTGCATTTATCCGAGGAGCGTGAGACAAATCGGTTAAGTGCAGCCAGCATCCCTGTGAGTTTCTGGACCTCTCGGACAGTGCGAGGGCTTCGGATATCCAGGATTGCTTTAATCTGATCTGGGTTGGCTTCGATTCCCCGCTGACTAACCAGATACCCGAGGAATTTTCCCGACTCCACTCCGAAGACGCACTTCGCTGCATTCAGCTTCAACCCATACTCCCTGAGAGTGGAGAAGGTATCCGCCAAGTCTGTAAGATGATCACCACTCCGTTTGCTTTTTACCAGCATGTCGTCTATGTAGACCTCCATGGTGTTGCCGATCTGCCTCTTGAACATCCGATTCATCAATCTTTGGTATGTTGCCCCGGCGTTCTTCAATCCAAATGGCATCACTTTATAACAATAAACTCCCTTCGGAGTGATAAACGCCTTTTTTCTTGGTCCGGGGCATAAAGAGGGATCTGATGATATCCTGCTCGAGCATCCAGGAAGTCCATTCGTTCATATCCGGCTGTGGCATCTACCAGCTGGTCCACCTTCGGCAGGGGGTAGTCGTCCTTGGGACATGCCTTGTTTAGATCTGTGAAATCCACGCAGACACGCCATTTCCCCCTTTCTTTTTTGCACATACTGTATTGGACAGCCATTCTGGGAACTGTATCTCTCGAATGGCGTCCGCTCTTAGGAGTTTGTCTATTTCCTCATTGACCGCGTTGGTGTGATGCGGGCCATACGTCGTGGCCTCTGCTTTACTGGCTTGTGAGATGGGTCAACATGCAGCCTGTGAGTAATTATTTCGGGTCTACTCCTGTCATTTCCATTTCGTTCCAGGCGAACACGTCTGTATTCCCTCTTAAGAACCTGATCATCTCCTCCTGTTCGGCTGCGGGCATCGAGGTCCCAACTAGGAAATACTTCTCTTCTTCTCCTTCACCAAGGGCACCTTCCGGAGGTCTTCAACCGATCGTTCGCTGGGTCTACCCGGGGTCATCCATCCCGGACGCCCGGACTGTAATTGCTATTTTTCTATGATCTCTTCCGGTGCTCGCCCCTTCTCCTGGCTGGACGCCCCGGCTCGGACGGCCGAAAATAAAACAGTTCTTCGCAGACGCTTGATCTCCCCGATCTCCATGACGCCCTCTGGCGTGGCGAACTTCAACTTTTGGTGGAGAGTGGAGTGTACCGCTCCCAAGCGTGTAGCCATGTTCGCCCATAATCACGTTGTAAGGGGAGTCCGTGTCGATCACCACAAACTCTGTGTCGATGACGAAGGGACCAGTGGCGACCGGTAATGTAATTTTCCCCACGGGCAAGGCGAAAGAGCCGTTGAACCCGATGAGGGGTGTCCTGATTTTGGTCAAGTCTTTGGGGCCAAAACCCATCCGCTTCAAAGTCTCGAAGTACATCACCTCCGAGGAACTCCCTGAATCAATCAAGATTCTCTTGACATCGAATTTCCCTATCTTCAGGGTTAAGACAAGGGCGTCGTTATGAGGAATCACCACGCCCGTCAAATCCGCGTCAGAGAACATAATGCCAAGCTCACCCATCCTGGCCCTTTTGCTTGATGGCCCCACACCTCCTTCGGCTACCTTTCTGGTAAAAGCTACCCTCTTGAGGTCGGATTCGAGCTCTTTGGACGTGGGGCGCTCCAGTGGACACACATGGATGACGTCTATGACGTTGTTTGGTTCCTCGGTCGGGGCATGGCTCGTTTCTCTTCTGGCCTGGGCTCTATGTATTCTTTCAGATATCCATCTCGGACTAAGCTTTCCAAGAATGACTTGAATACCCTGCAGCTCTCGGTGCGATGCCCGACATCCCGGTGATATGAGCATCTTACTGTTTGATCACGGGTGGAAAGGTCGCTTTGCATCCTGGGCGGCCATTTGAAAACGGTTCGTGTTTTGATTTTATGGAGCAACCTGAAGATGGGTTCCTTGAAGACGGTGTGAACTCCTCTGGACGAACCCCCTGGACGGGGTAGCAATCCCTTCCGGGGAATATCTTCGTGCTCTTTTTCCTTTCTCTTGGGTTGGAGGGCTCGGCCTTTGTTGCTCCCCATCTCGTCCTCGACCCTTGAGTACTTGTTGATTCGGGCCATCAGTTCCCCCATATCCGAGGGAGTCTTTTTGGTCAGGGATCGGTACAGGTCCGTGTCCCTGGCCAAGCCGAGCCGGAATGATGCTGCTGCCATGACCTCCGAGCATCCCTCGACCTCATTGACTTCTTCCCAGTATCGGATGGCGTACTGGCGAAGAGTCTCGGATTCCCTCCTCCTGAGGGTCAGCAGTGATCCAATGTCCTTTGGGCGCTTACTCCCCGTGATGAATCGGGTTAGGAACTGCCTTGTCAATTCTTTCCAGGACCCAATCTGTTTGGGGGAAGCGCCTCGAACCACCTCATCGCGGAGTCCCCCAAGCTCATAGGGAATACCCGGCATAGGAACCGTTGGTCCGAATGATAGAGGGACATCATCTGCTTATACTGTCTGATATGGGCATCGGATCAGATCGCCCATCATAGGTCTTGAACCGTGGCACGACGAACTTTCTTGAGACGTCCATCTCGCTGATTTCCCTCGTGAAGGGTGTTTGCATGACTTCGTCCTCGGCCTCGTCCTGGATCGTCTTGCCCTTTCTCCTGGAGTCTAATCGGGCTCTGAGATCTACTTCTTCCCTTACGGGATGCCTCCTGAAGTCTCTGGGTTCGTCGGTAAGCCCCTCGTTTCCTGGGCGTCGTGTAGATTGGGTTGAGTCCTCCTCGGATTCATCTCCCTTCCTCCGTCTGGATAAACCTCGCCGGAGGTCGTCCAGGGCCAATGGCCTTGCTTTCCTGGAATGGTTGTCAAGATGGCATTCGCCGGCTTTGGGTCGCTTCGGGGCCCTGGAGCTCTCTGCTTTGTGATCCAGGTGGTTCCTTAGATCCTTTGTCTCCGCCTCATGGACGGGGAGTCCTCGGGAGAGGACTGAATCCCTCGACCCTCCGCCTGAGGCAGCAAACTCGTCGAGCCGGCTAAGGACGTTTACATTGTCCTTCTCCAGCTGACGTAATCTATCGCCAAATTTCTCTTCAATCACCTCTGCCAGCTGACGAGCCAAGGGGGCTGATCCTCCTGACCTGATACCCATACTGGTTTGAGGGGTTACCCCCCTTGACCGAGTAGAGGCACTTTTAATCGTACTGGTGCGATCCCTCCCTCCATGTTGGAAGGGAGCTTGCAACTCATGACTCCGTTGGTGGGGTCCTTTCCCTTTCTGTCTGGTGTTCACCATGGTCACTGTTCTTTTTAGAGAAAAGATTAGGAAAACTACTCGTTTCCCACAGACGGCGCCAGATTGTGCGGGCTTGATCCTGCACGATATATATAAAATATTGAGAACAGATCTCTCCCCTGGTGAACTTTGGGTGAGCCGATTGAGTGGCCAAACACACTGCTCGAAACAGCTTACGATCCTGGGAAAGGAGGAACGATCTTGTACGTGCGAAAGGTATTTCCTGGGACAAAAGAGAACGAGTTAGAAGGGCGCCGGAGTGTTTTCCGGCGTATCCCCTCCGACGGTCTAGTCAGTCTTTGAATGAGAGAGAGGAAGGAGAAAACACTTGAGAAGGATATTTCGTAGTTGAGAGTTTTAGATTGCATACCCGTTTGCCTTTTTGGGAGGGGTATTTATACCTTAGAAGCTCATGATTGCTGTCAGTGTGGTCAGTAGGTGATCATCAGGCACTGGCAGCGTGTGTATTGATTTGACGAGGAATGTCTTCTCTAATTGACTGCTCGGGATCCCGAGCAATCAATGTTGAGTCGTCGGGACGCCGACGGTACAATATGCTCCTTTCGGGAAGGATGTAATAAATGCTCCGTAATAGGAGCATTTATTGCCTTTCATATCCGAACCTTACCGCATTGAATGTGGTCTCGTCAACAGAAGGGTGCAATTAATTGTTTGCTTCCCAAAGCGCATGTCAGCAATAGCGTGCGGTTTGCCTGTTTTTGATGTGATATCATATGCCACGCGTCCGTCTCGTATTGGCTATGACTTCTGTGTTCCAGCATGTTCTGACATTACTTGTGTAAGACGAGGTCATGATGAATAGTCTAGACTGGCATAGGCTGATGTCCCGTACGTCAGTAACTTTATCCGGGAGTAGAGGAAGCGTCCAGGATGGAGTGACCCTCGGCGCCGAGGAAAGGCTCACCTCGGGGGACCAAGGGGTGGTGTGTTCCCGAGGTACATGGTGACCGAGGACACATGTCATTGTATAATGTACCGAATATGTGATCCTGTATGAGAGGTACCTCGGGGGAGAGGACGCTTTTGCCGATGGTGCTTGAACCCGAGCAACATTGTCCTAGAACCTCCCCGAGGACGCGTGTCTTCATCATAGGCTTTTTCAGAAGAGTCCCATCAAATTCCAAAGACGCTTTATGACTTCTTCTTCTAATCAAATACATTAAGTTAATTACCAATGGTCATTGACCTAGGGATCATGGCCATTCCTGGTGCAGTGGTAAAAATCTCATGCCGATAACTGTAAGGTTGAGGATTTAAATATGATGACAAGCAGCTATGCAAACAATACAAGAAATATGTCTCCACCGTCAGCAGCTCTCCCAGCATGTTTACTTAATGGAGACCAAACTGGGCACTGGCTTTTACCCGTTGTCATCTTCTCTTGCATATAAGAACTACCAAATGTCATCTACTTCCAACCACACACAAATTTTGAATGAAGGGATAGTTACAAGCTTTCCAGCTAAATGTTAACATGGAACAGAAAATTGTGTGTGGAGCTTCAAAACAAAAACGCTGAGATTCTGTGACTGAATAGTGAAGGAAGATTTGGATGACCAAGAGAAGGAAATAAGTTCATATAAGGGAGCACTGGACTCACTCCTCGAAATATCCCAAAATTTGAAACCATAATGTAATATAAATGGTTGCATATTCGATGACTGGTGAATAAGATGGATAAAATCGTCATTAGTTTTCGATAGTTCATAATAAAATGAATGCATCAGTTAGGTCCCTCCACGGTATCAAGAAGCATGCAGATAATATAACAACAATAATCATAATGAAGATGTCCATCATGTTAAAATCCAAGTAGTTGGTTGGTGGTTACTCTCACTAAATTTATACCTGCCCTTGCACATAATTTGCATGGGTGCAAAACAAGTTAGAAGTTTAGCAATAATAAGAATAATGTAAATGCATACAAAAATTTCAGATTACCTTGCAACTGCCACAACCACTCCAACAGCAACGAGTGAGCATCCAACTATTTGGTTCAGTGAGTACATTCTTCCCAGGAGAATGGTAGAAAAAGCCAACTGCCACACCAAGAATGTCTGCACGAAAAGGTGAACAGAGATCAATCTTAAGGAGATAACATTTTGTCAATAATGAACATGGCATTCATTTGATTTGTGTTCAAAGAACTTCATCAAGCACTCGATTAAGACTGAGACATAAGCATTTATATGTTTCCCACAAGATCTTTTAGTCAGAAAATAGGATTTTCCATTCTCCAGTATGTCATTCATTAATTGATATATTGAACAAGAATCACACTATAAATCAACCGGTGTCCGTTGCTAATCCACAATCAGAAAAATGGTGAATATCATTGTTATTTGTTGGGTTTAAGGAAGCATAATACCTTTAAGAATGATCCGAAACACATTCTGAGACATTACAAAACAAACACACAATGCATCAATGCAAAAATTTTGTCAATTCGGTTCTAAAAGGGGCACCTCGAAAGTGGCTATGTGTTGCACTGTCACAACATCACCTGGAAGTTGGGCGGTACTGCAGTGACATAGGAATTAGATAGGTCATCCTCTTAGTTATGATGAGAAGCAAGGTATATAATGTCAATGGGCCAATCATGATGAGAATGGCGATCAACAAGATTGGCAGCTGATCCATCAGGTTGAACAGTGGTTATTGCCAACTCTAGAAAAAAAGAGTTTGTACTATTTTTTCCCTTTTTGTTAGAAAAAAGTTTACATCTCGTTAAATGGAAAAAAACTGATAAAATATCTCTTAACCTCGGTTTGGGATGGCTGTGAAGTCCCAACACCAACCCAATAAATGTTGCTGTGACCTGGTCTGGATAGAGTTCCAGAAATACACAAGCATGTAAATGCATCACAATTTGTTGTGAATACTGGTTCCCTACCAGATGAGTAACTCATGTACCTTCTTGATGTCAAACTAGACCATCAACTTTCCATGGTACAAAATTCTAACTCAATTGTAACCGGTTACATGAAACCAACCAACATACTCTTTCTAGTATATGTGCTAATGTATTGGTCCAAACATAGGCAAATCTTTTATCACAACTTCCATCCATGTTCTTGGTGGCCTCCCTCTACCACTCAGATCCCCCTCCATTGAAAACATTGGCATAATTGCAGTTCTTAATTATCGTTTTGGAACTGACAGCTATCTACCTTTGAGATCAGTGTCAGCTTCATATAATTGTCAGAATCATACATTCAGTGTTTGACGAATAGCAAATCCCAAATGCTGTACTTTATGACAATCAATCATTCAGGTCCCTGAATCCCTTGTTTAATCCAGAAATCCAACTCTAGGCCTCAACCAAACTGCGGGCACATGTTTACTCAAATATAACCTATAGTTGCAGGAGTTATTGATTATTTATTTTGTTTTATTTTTCTGGAAAGAAGAATACCGTGAAAACACTCTCAGACATTTATTGAAAGACAACTCAAGAAGGTCATCAAGTCAACATAATTTGCATATCTGGTGCTTGAAAGCTGCATTTATAAACACTACACCCATGATACATGTCCAACTGAAGAACAAAAATGGACGCACTATCATAAGCAAACAAAATAGACATTCAAGAACAAACAAGGATTAAAGCGTTAAATATCTGAACAGGCAGTTGTAGGAAATAAGTCTTTTTTTTTTTCCTTTTTTATGGGCCATTCTAGCAACAATTCTTTTAGTCAGTGAACTTTTTTTTTTTTTGGTAAATATTAGATAGCAAACTTATTCATATTACCTGATTCAATATGGGTATAGCTGGTCCAGGAAGCATAGCTGTAAAATATACATAAGATTCAGTACAAAGGTTATTGCTGGATACCCAAATCCCAAATTAATCTAGTCCCCCCCCCCTCTCTCTCTCTCTTTATTATTCACTTTCCCTCTTCTCAATATTTTGGACCTGCTTTTGCATTCTCTGCTTTTGTAGCCAACAGAAAACCAGTTGAGTGACAAGATGCTCTAGAAAACACCCATCATCACTGGATATGATTAACCGAAAAAGTATGAAATTTACTGCAGAATCCAAAATGGTTTATATCCTATAGCAGTCACATACAAACTCTGCTCAGCACCACTATGAAAACTCAAAGTCCAACAATTGGTTCTGAATTGCCAAAATCAAAGCATAAAATACCTCCAGATGACATCCCAGCAACAACTCCAAGGGCTTCTAGAATACCAATAAGCACAAAGCGTGATTTGGGAAGGGCCATCATCTCATTAGTTACAATCCCAGCACGATATCTTATGTATAGGGTGAAAAAATAGATAACCACATACCTGTGCTTCATAGAACCATATTGGTTCAAAAAAAATAGTGAGGAACAATTACTTGTAGTACTCAAATAAGTGAAAGCGAAAACAATTATATATCAATCATGAAGCAAAAAAGCAAACCCTGACCATCAATTTGCCAGATGAGTTACCTAGGAATTTAACTACAAATTCTTCATTAATTCCATTATCATCAAAAAATTGGTAGTAGCGAAGTATCTTTTGTAAAGTGAACTAACAAAGTGGCCTATTAGCATGGCGGCCTAGTTTAGATTTAGGACGTGATTAAACGCTGCCATTTGTGTTGTGAACCTATGCATGACAGTGTAGCTGTCTTGACGGATCAAAAAATTTTGTTTCCATTCTCTGTAACAAGAGGGGTTGCACAAACTGAAAGTTATCAAGTTCTTACTTTCCTCTTAAAATAATCATATCAGTGGCAAATCAGGTTGACAGTAACCACGGTCCATGAATGGAAATCACCTATCAAAGTCTAAATTGATTGGAATTATTAAATAAACAAGTGTTCAATATGATGGACTAATCGAGACATTTCACAACTAGAAACCAATTTGAGGCCATTACATTAAACACACATAATTGAAATACCTTCGACATGGGTATAACAGAACTATAGTCACCAGGAGGCCAAATTCTATCCTAAGAAATAACGAGATCAACAAATCAAGAACTATCACTTCAATACCTTTTCTCTACATTTACCACAGTCCAATACTAAAAGACTACACAGTTGATGGTTAGTACCAACATTAGCAAAAATCACAACATTACATCGTTCCAGATACAGTTCTATTTATGCAGAAGTTAACAATTGGAGGGAAATTTTATATCAATTGGAGGGAAAGTTTACCCAAAAGTGGTGAACTGAGCTAAAAAGAACGGGTACTGCTTCAGGGGAACAAGGGCGAGTTTGTAAAGTACGCGATTCGCAATGGCAAGTAGTAAAGTAATTGCAGAGCTGGCGATGATAACCTTGGTATTCGATGAAACATGCGACTTATCGGTGGAAGAACGGACTATGAATTTAGGGTTTTTTGATGAGTAGTGGTGATAGTGAGTCTTTCTCTGAAAAAGTTTGAAGTATGATTTACTATTGAACGAATGTTTTGGAGGGAAATGTATAGAGGGTCTGTTAGGGTTTTGGAGCAAAGACATTGATATAGGAGAGTAAAAGTTCGGTGCATTGATGGTATGATAGGTGTGGAGGGTTGTGAATTTGAAGTGGGTGGAAGATGAACACCAAAATTCCATGAAAAAACTCTGATTCAGAAGAGGAAGGAGAGAGAAAAAGAAGAAGATAGGCAGAACTCAAAATTGCTTCTTAATTTGTTAGATTTTCAACCTAATGCAAGATATCTCTACAGTTTTTGAGCCTTCCGCGGGAGAGAAAGAGACGAAGATCTACATTGGAACAATTTAAAAAGTTAGAGGATCAAATCGAAATACAATGAAGTTAGAGGGCTTAAATTGAAATTGAGGGAAAAGTTTGAGGGGCAAAATATATCTAGTGTTTCGTAACGCCCAAGCCACTACACCCCCTATAAATAGAGCTGCTCTCCAACAGTCGTACGCTCTGCAATTTCTTTTCCTTCACGCGTTATCTGTTTTCTCTCCTTTCGAGCTACTCATAGCAACCATGGGTCGCCGCCGAAGTTCCGGAGGTCCGTTCTCTCTCTCTCTTCTCTCTCTCCACATTGAATTATATATTTCTCATATGCTCATTCAGTGCCGGTTTCAGGGGCGGAGCCAGTCAGTGCATTCAATTTTTTGCAAATAAATTTTTATACATGTTTTGATGTACTTTCAAATTTGCCGCCTCAAAAAAAAAATTCTCATGGATCTTAATTCATATAATCATTTCTTATATTTAGATTAAATTTCTACTCTAACTTCGCAAACCAACTTTTATAATGCGTTTGTTGAATGAGACTTGTTATCAAAAAATCATTTATGAAACTTTTACCGATTAGAATTGTTACTAATAAATATTTAAGATTTTGTAGTTATTGCTAGTTCAATTTTTTTTAAGGTGTTATTGTTCTAAGCTTGCTCCTACTACGGTGGCATTATCACTTGAAATATTATAAATTTGTGCAATTATTCAATCACGTGGTTCTGTGTTCTTTTGGTACATTAGATTTGATATTTATGTGAATGTCAAGCGTGAATTGGATTTTTGTTCAAATTTGTCAGTTTTTTTAACGAGTTTGCACCGAATGTATTCACAGGGGGTATTTGGTTTCTGTTAGGAATAAAAAAAAAGAAAAAAAATTTGGACCCTAGCTCTCAACAATTTTGGCCAGAAATTAAAATATACCAGTTTAAATTATGGCCTTTTGGCTTGGCTTGGCTTGGTTTGGTTTGTTGAATGTGTGTCCATGCTAGATTATGGGCTATTGGCTAAGGTTTGAAATGTGATATATGTTTGGATCAATTTTCTCTCCCTGAAAGTAGGGACCAGCCATAAACTAGATCCCATGGGCTTTATTCGTACTAGGGTCGTGCACAGACAGCATTCGTAGAAGAAAAGAAAAAAAATGAAGATATTAGAATAAAATAAATATAGCTGGTTATAGAAGCTATGGGTGGTTAAGTGCAGTTGATAGGATAGTTAAGTACAATTATAAAAATAAAATATATCGTAGATAATCGTAGAGGTTAATATTATTAAACAACCATCTATATATATATATATTATTAAACAATCATCTACTTCAAAAATTTAAGTTTAAACTCTTAGAGAGAAGTTTAAATTGTTGGAGAGGGTGTAAATTAAATATTTAATTATTTATACTTCAACTCTTCTCAGACCTATTATGTGAACTTTTTTTTAATAATTAATGTGGCGGTGAGATTTGAGAATATTAAGTTAAACAATTATCTATTTAAAAAACTTATATATTTATACTTCAACAAACACCAATACTCTCACCCTCTCTCTTTGTTAATAGGATAGATCATGTTAGTCTTATTTTAGCTTGAATGATAGTTGTTGAAATTGGACGGAATCTTCTTGATATACCTTGAACTGAATAGGAGTAATCAATGCGCATGGGGTTGCTATATATGGGCAAACGGTTTATGAGGAAAGAATTGCAGACAAGAAAGACGTGAGGGATGATATTTTGAGCTATGAAAGTGAAGATATCTAGTGATATCTTGAATTGTGATATTGAAGACATCTAGTGAAACTTGTAAACTCCATTACGTTACTTCTTTCTTCCTTGAGTTTAATGGAACTCCAAATAGATGTGTTTGTTTCTAAGACGGGAATCATTTTGTTTTCATCTCTTCATATCATTCTTTGGACACACGGTGTCAAGATGCAGAGCTTAATTAAAAACTGAAAGAGTGTTATTTTGCAGGAAGATCAATGAGGTCAGCTTCTCGTCCTGCTGCCCGTTCTCCACCACGTCAGCCTCCACAGCCAGGTGATGTTCTTCTTTTGTCTACAAATTTTTATGAGAAACAATGCATAAGGTTTGGGTTACTACTAGTCATTTTTGCTTTGATGGGGTCATGTTCTGGAATTTGGCTTGAAAGTTGAACAGTGGGTTCTAACTGTTATATAATGACCTCGTTTAGTTGTTCCTTTTAACAAAAAATCTGAATCTTGTCAGTTTAAGGGAAAGTTTATTAGACTAGTCCCACTAAGATGGCGGAAAATTTGACTATCGAAAGAGCTGCTTTTGCCTCGGTAATTACCTAAAGAGAGAGAGAGTCGATGCAAAAGTAGCCCTTTATGCAAGAGAATGCTAGATAGATTGGAAATGCTATTTGCTTCATAAGAATAAAATGACCTTCTATGAAATGAAAGAGTTTTACGGAAATTGTCTTAATCGTCGGATATCATTGAAAAAGAAATAGGAAGAAGTGTTATCGAACAATTTTCTTCAATTGGCTAATGGTGGCGAGTATATTTTGGCTAAATTTGTCCTCTGATTCACTTCATATGTACTATAATTAGAATGATTGAAGGATTGAGTATAGAATCCCTCATTTGGTTGTTCTTCAATTTTTTTTATGTTTGGTGGGGGGTTGTTTTGTTGAAGATTTTGTGTTAAATAATTGGTGGTTGCAGCTGCGCCTGCTCCTCCACCAGCGCCTGTACAAAGGGGATCTGCAAGTGGAGGGCTTGGTTCTGTAGTTGCTGAAGGTAAGTTATTGTATGGTTTGCCCATTTTGCGAAGCACATGATGTGCATGCAATGCAGCCCCTGGCTTGACGCCTATAAACGAAACAGTTTGTGTTGCTTATTAGTTGTTAATGTGCAGGCATTGCCATTGGTGGTGGGAATGGTATTGCCCACAGGGCTATGGATTTCGTGTTGGGTCCCACGGCCATAAAACATGAGACAGTGGCCTCCCCTGCCCCTACTGCTGAGGCAGCAACCATGAACAGTCTTGAAGGTTCTGATGCATGTGGTGGCCAATTCAAAGCCTTCCAAGATGTATGTTCCATTCTATCACAATTAAATTCATTTTTAGTGAGTCCTAGTGGTTGTTTCTTATTACCTAGGTCTGTTCTTGGGTTGGTTCGGAAATAGTGTAGTTTTTAAAACACTATCATGAAGAAATACTGCATAACTGCGCATCGTGTTGGCAACAAATCGGATGAATGTCATAAACGTAGAAAAGACGAATTAAGGGTTGTCGATATGAGCTTTAACTAACACAAACCAGATTAATTAAAGCTCATATCGATAACCCAAAAACATTAAGTCACACAGTCTATTATTGTGTCGCTCTTAAATATGCCCTCTTGTTTTGGTAATTTAATCTATTTTGTAGTTATTATTGTTGTTATAAACACTTTCTGTTTTATTAAGTCTTTAAGAAATAATCAACACTAAACCAACATTTTAATTTACTGTTACTGTGGGTCCTTCGCCACTAAACTTAATGATCATGTTGCTCTTTATCTTGTAGTGCCTGAATTACTGTGGAAGTGATATCAGCAAATGCCAGACCTACATGGATATGCTGAGTGAATGCCGCAAAAATACTGGCAGTGGCCTGAGTGCTTGATTCTGGTCATGAAAATGAAACTAATTTAGTAGCTACGTATATGTTTCTTGATGCTCATTACTTGAGCTGTGAAAGACTTTTAGTAGAATTTAGGATTGGACGGCACTGATAACGTTGCAGGATAACATGCTTTTGGAACTTATTAACACGTATGGTTTCACCTTAATCTTTAGGGTTTGTGCTCCTATTTTCAGCTATCTCCATTTCATGCATTATTCGTGAGAGGTTCGAGATGCCGGGAAGGTTAGGTAAGTGGCCCATCGGGTTACAAGAATTTGATATAGTCAATTTATAGCTGTTTATTTAGCATCTGAAGTATGTCTGTTAATTCTGTATAATATTGATGAATATTGTGTGATTCCATCAATTCCATATAGCATTGATGGATGTTATTAAAATTGTCAATTATAAATTGGATACGGTCGTTAGGTTTGAAATTTGAACCGACCCATATTAAAATCGCTTGAGATAGGGCAAAAAAAAAATAAAAATTATCATGCTCCTTTTTTAGTAGTAATCTAACAAAATACCATCACATTGTTGACAGATTGAGCCTCTTCATGCCAATATCATCCTACAAAATAAGACAGACAAAGAGGAGAGAAAGGGGGGGGGGGGGGGGGGTTCCAATACATTCCATGGGACATATTCGATTGATATACCCGACTTTTCCCGTTAAATTTGCTGCATGAAACTGCCATTAATCCAGAACACCATCAGGCCTGCAACAAGAATTACTGTCAATAGTCTTTGTGGGAGGAATATAAATGATTTGATTCCTTTTGTAGTTTGGACTAATAATTGAGCCAATCTATTCTGCCTCGATCTAGATAAGACTCAATTCGAGTTAGACTTTGAGCTTAAACAATTTTACAGACTTGACTTGAACTTGCAAAATTTGACTTGTTTATATTTAAAATAGTCAATCTACTCGCCTCACCTTGAGGTCTTCTCATTTTGAGCTTGGCTCATTTTTTTTTCCGAGTAATGTTATTTGGACCTAAAAATATGACCTTATTTATTGATATAATTCATTATAACCTTTAAATTGACTATAATTCCTATGAAACATTAAAACTTGCTCTTCATCCAATGATTATAATAAAATTACATCATCAGGTTAGCAAATAAGATCAAATTTTTAAGTCTAAATAGAATTACTCTTTTTTAAAAGAACCGAATTTGAATAATTTTTTTAAATTGTTTTAAAAAATAAGCTCGATAGACTCGACTTGAACTCACAAAATTTAGCTTGATTATCGGCCCTGATATTCTCTCAGTGTTGTTCAATAGTGTGAATCATCCATGGAACCCTTTATTTCTTGAACTCTAATTTTTCTCAGTAACCAAACATTACACAGCTGCATTCTATCTTCTGGGCCTTCAGAGAAACAAAAAAATTTCTAAGGGAAGGATTTAGAAATAAACAAAACATAAGAATATATTGGGTAAATCATAGTTAACTAATAAGTAGAGATACTTGTTGCTGCACATAGTTTTAGTAGAATGTTTGGGCTTCCCTGAAAAAAAATGCTGAATTTGCAATTTTGCACAATAACATGAAACTAATCTGACAAGAAAGATAACATTTTCTCCCATATATTTTCTCTCTAATTTCTTTTATTGAATCATCTATCATAAATTCATGTGAATCTACTATATATAAATAAGTTCAACACTCATTAATGATAAAAAAATCTTTTTGAGAAATGAAATGAAGGAAAAAAAAATATTTGAAAATATATTCGATATTCCATATCGCAAATCAATTTAGATAGTTGGATTGCCAAAAGAACACCTGCAATGTTTTTGTGCTTTTTAGAATAAAATTATTTACAATTTCTTGACTAAATTCATTATTAACGTTAGATTAACACTAAATTTTAATATTGTATAAAATTCGTGACTCGAAAAACATTGATGATTTGTTGCCTTTTAGCAACATCTATCATTGCGCTCTTATTGAGAGTATGTCGTTGTCAACTACGTAGTCCATTTGAGATTAAAATTTTTTTATTAATTTTTCACATAATTTTATTCAATCATAAATTACTCCCTATATATTTATGTGACATTCATTATTTAAACTAACTGGGGTAGCTCAATTGGTTAAATCCTCTGGCTTCGTAGTGGGAGGTCAGGGGTTCAAAGTCTCCTAGACTCAAAATGTGTTTGTTTGGTAGGGCAAGACCTCAGTTACTTAAATGAATCGTATTTAAGTCTCTGGTATTAGTCTTGAATTCCCAACGACGTATAAGTCTTGATTGAAATAGTGTATGAGTTGAGGGACCAGTTCATACACATGGGCTCTATTTTTGGTTCTACTCAGAGTCACGAGCCTGAACAACATAAGAGCATTTCTACTTGATGAGGATAGGTCGAGGGATCTCCCCGTATATGGAGAAATTTATTATTTATATGTAGATTCCTTGTTTATGTGTGGATTCCTTATCTATACACCGTAACCCCTAGGTGATATACCATTATAAATAAAATTACATGAAAATCTAATACTTTTTCTGTTGTTAAATATCTGTCGTTTAAGGTTTTTGTATAGGAATTAAATAAGTTATTAAATAGCTCTAATATGAGTAAAAAATAATTGTACATGATTAAAATATTTTTATTCAATACGTATTGGGAAGAAAAGAAATATGAAAGACACTTAACTTCCACCAAATCTAATGTATTGAAAAGTTTAGGATAAATTTGAAAGAAAAAATATTAATTATGTTTTGATTTTATTAAACGACAGATATTATAAAATAAAAAAAATTATATGAAATAACATATATTTACGAAGAGAAGGAGTATAAATTATCTAAATCCGTACGTTGTATGCGTACATGCTGAAGAGTTAAGAGTGTAACAGTGACGTGACACTGTCAACGTGTCTGATCCATAGCAGCTCACAGCCTTTGCTGTGTGGTGTTTGATGATCTCATCCATCCCATGCACTACTCATCTGGACCGCTTATCTTTTTGACCTGTGACCACGGTCAAACATCTAAAATGATCCCACCGTGTACTGGGTTTTTAAACAGGGTTTTATTAGGGTATCGAAAATATTTTTTTTATACTGTAGTTCTATTTTTCAACCAATAAGAACGTGCCACATGATTTTATATATATTTTTTTTTTTTCAATATACATTATCCAATTCAAAATTAATGGTTTAGATTAACGAAGATAGTTGATAAGGAGAAAAATAAGTACGAGTTATAAATATAGGTGTCATGAGTTCGAATATTGAAAACTCATTAAGGTAGGTCATAAGGAATAAATATTCTATGAATACCATAATTTTGGTATAGATAATATGTTTTTAAGCAAACCAAAAAATGAATTAGTTATAACCTGAATATCTTGACTATTAAACCTCCCAAAAACACTAATATTATATGGAGAATTTGGATTGTTCTTAATTACTTTTTCTCAGTTTTATTATTAGTAGTTCATGATGAGAGGAATATTTACCCAACAACAACACTTTTGAACTGATTATTCATTTAAAAAAGAAGTAGGAAAACTAGTTATTTATGTAATTATGTTAACAGAAGCAAGAAATTTCTAAACAAAAAAAAAAAGGCAGATTATTTGAGGCATCTGACTTGTGCATACATTTATGTTTATGTATAATCTATAAACAAATTGACAGACCAGATATGAGAGAAAGAAAAGAGAGAAAATGTACCAATTTTTAGAGACCAGAACCTCAGCGCTGAAACGTTTATAGCTTCACTTCACTTTCTTTCTTCTCGCTTCCTCTTGCTCTTTGTTTTCTTCATGGCTTTTGTGTTCCCAACTCTCTCTCTCTCTCTCTCTCACTGTGTGTGTGTGTGTGTGGAGAGAGAGAGAAACGAGGTGGATTGGCAAATTGTTTTCTTACTGCTAAAGTAGCAAATTAAGAGCTTTTCAACAAAAAAAAAAAAAAAGGGAAAGAAAGAGAGAAGTGAGGGGAAGAAAAGCATGTTCATTATTTCTTTGATGTGCTTCTGGAATGTTCCACAGGGAAGCAAGAGAAAATCAGAAAAAGTAAAAGTTTTAAGGCATTAGTTATTGCCTTGTTTTTGGTTGCATATGTATGTACCCTATACAAAGTAATAATTTCCCGTGTTTCCATCTTTATTGGAATTAATTACAGGAATCTGTAGAAACACGAAATATACCTACTAAGTATTGATATGTTCAATCCTACAATTGCAGTTCCCTTCACTGAACTATCATTGCTTGTCATTACTAGAAACTCGTTATAATCATAACTGTCACTTTTCACCACGCTACCACAACCGACATTGTTGTCAATGCCATAACTACCTTCTGCATGTCGACTCTCATTGCCAACACCCTCAGCATATGCTTGCAGTGCAGTAGTTTACTAATGCCTTGCCATCTTTGTTTTGCAACGTTAGAAGTTGAAGCACGTAATGGATTTTCCTGTTCAATGGAAGTACCTAAACTTATCCACCATTTCTTTAGAAGAAGTGGTTTAAAAATCTACTTCGGATTTATTTCTTATTTGAGTACTGTGTGTGTTTTGTCTATCAGGTGAAAGCAGATTATTTTTCGACAGCAGATGGGATAAGCTAACTTGAAGTCAAGCATTTGCTACTTCTAAATTATTGCCAGTCACTGGTCTATTATTTGCTCCGCAAGACAAAAGGGTTCTCAATTGAGGGACATCTTGTTGTTCAGAGCCTTGTAGAGATCAGATTGTTTTTGGAGAAAGTACGCATGTGATTCACTTACTTGTTATCAGGGCTTGGGCCTGATTATGATATATATTCTATTCCTCATCATTCTATTCTTTGCAGATTCGGCCAATTGACAAGAAATTACAATACCAAATTCAGAAGCTCACAAGGGTTACAGGAAGTGCAGCAGATAAAGGAGGCTTGAGTGATAAAGAAGGTGATGCAACTCAAAAGATGAAGAGAACATTGCAAAACAACTTTAACCCTTTAGGGCCTAAAGGTGCTAAAGCCATATACAAATTGTGTTGCAGGTTTTGCATTTTTCTTGTTGCTACTTTGTATTATATAATACACCAGTAAAGTATTTTCTTCTTTGCTCAGTTCTCCATAGGAATTAGTGTCCGGATATATAGTGGATATATGGTTATATAGGTAGTAATACTTTTAAAAAAAAATTGTAGGGAAAATTTCAGTCACATCCCTGCTAGTTTACTATATCTTCAAGGATACCCCCTCTATTATCAAAAACATTACTGGCATCCCTTATAGTTTATATTTAAACATCACTAAAAACCCCTACCATTAAACTACCATTTCTAACAACAAAAAAAATTTAAGTAAATTCAATTGAAGCCGAATAAATTTTATTTTTTTTAACGCATCAAAATTTAAGCCTATTAAAATTTATTTTTTACGTATTAAAATTTGAGTCAATTTGAACTCTACCCGAGTTGTTAGCACCGATTACAATTCGATTTCGAGTCGATTAAAATTTATATTTTTTTGCTTATTAAAATTCATGTCAATTACAATTCGATTTATTAAAATTTATATTTTTTAATGTATTAAAATTTGGATTGATTAAAATTCAATACGAGTTGATTAAAATTTGAATTGAGTCAATTAAAAATAATTTTTAATCGGCTCAAATACAATTTCAATTAGCCCAAATTTTAATACCCAAAAAATGTAATTTTTAATTGGCTTAAATTTTAATATTTCAATATGTAAAAAAATAAATTTTAATTAGATTGAATTGAATTTTAATACTTAAAAAAAATTAAAAAACAGATGGGGTCTCATAGAAAATATGCTTAACTAGAGAGGGTCTCATTGAAGATATATTTACCTAGAGGGGATGTGAATGAAGTTTTTTCTCAAATATATGAACAATTTAGTAAAATTACATTCTAGTTAATATTTTTAATCTGACAGGAGTGTCACTATAGATTTAAAAAATAGAGGGGTGTTCTTGAAGATATAATAAACTAGAAAATGTGTAGTTGAAAATTTTCCAAAATTGTAGCATTCTTGGTGCAAATAAAGCACTTCTAATATTCGTATTGTACTTGCATTTCTCATCCTCAATTTTGTGTGTGTGCGCGCGCGCGCGCGAATATTCTTGCATTTTGTTATGGCTTATCTACTTACTCTCCTTTATATTTTTCGTTTTCTACACTTTACTGCCTACGATTGTCCAAACTTATCGCATAATACTTAGAATAATGTTACATAGACTCAAAAATTAGACTTGATAATCTTAACCATTGAATAAGTAGTGGATCTTAATAAATACTGGGACCTACAGTGAAATCAATAGTTGAAATTATCAAATCTAATTTTAAATCTATTTTTTAAATTCATGTAACATTACTCTAATATTTACAGGGCATCAACTTTTGAGAGCTTAGTCACAAAAATTACAATTTTCAAAGGTTAAGTTATAATTTTTAAAAATTAAATTGTAATTTATGACTCATAAAAGAAAAGTTATGACTGATTAATTCTGTGATCAATCATAGACTTTTTTTGACAGTGTAATTTTTACTTTTAAAATTATTACTTTCGCTATAATATCAATTTTTTTTTCTGTTACTGTTGACTTTCCCAACATGTAGTTATGAATAGGATATTTTGATGGATTGGTACCCTCAGCAATTTTGGTTTAATATAATTGTATATTCACACCGTATTCTGTATAAAAAATTGCCTTCACCTAAATAAATATCTTTTTAGTAACACTTGAAAAGGTAGTGTGCTAAAGTCATGATCCAATCAGGTGATTATAACTCGAATGTAATGATATAACTTAAATTAATCGTAATTCTTTAAAATTTAGTAACCTGATCTTATTAGATCATAACTTTTTGGTATGACATCGAAAAATTATTTCTCAATACTAAGAATTTTACCTTTTGTAGAGATAATGTTTCCTATTTTTTTTAACGCATAGAGAGAAATTTTATTGATTAAAAATTAAATTACACCTAGCTAGGAGGAGACCCCTCGATGCAATCTAATTACATTAAAAGGAATAAGTGCGAAAAATGGATGCATAATACAAAATGACGAAGAAATAACAAAAAATATTATGTATGCCACCTAAACGAGCTAAGAGTAGCAGCTGAGATGTAATAAATGAGCTCAGAGTGCAGCCACTGTCATGAATGAGCTACCAGCTGAGTGCAGAAGCTTAAATAATTAACCACGAGCAGCAGCTGGTGTGAGCCTGGAGACGAGTTGAGAGTTATCATATATGACAACTGACAATGAATATGGATAAGGGAGCCCTACTGAAATATCTTGATCTTTGCAATCCAAACCATCTGACTAGCTTCAGGTTTCTCCTACTGCCTTAGCACTCCTGGGTTTAGATACACCCAGCATTTCTTCTGCCTTAATGATCTAAGCTGTATCTGATCCTGTAAAATCAGAGTTCTTGCTTGGGCTGGGATGGAATGGGTGAAGCAGTTCGAAACTCTGCTTTATCCACCACCCTTTTCCTAGCCAAATAGCAGCTACCATATTCCCTTCTCTATAAGTGTGAACCAGTGTACAAGACAAAGCACTCAACCTCCTAGAGATTTGATTAGTCAGTTCCCTTAGCCTCCATGGAACTTTTATTTTCCCTGAAAGCATATCCAAGAGCACTTGAGAATCCGATTCAATGATAAATGAATAAACCGATAAGCCATAATCTTCCAATAGGATCAAACCATCTAACATAGCTCTACTCTCAGCTTCCATATTTGTACAATGCCCATAATAAAATGATCCTGCAGTCCTATGAGGATGCCCAATCAAGATGGAATTGTCCATTTTTACTTCCATGACTTTTTAAGGGACAAATCCATTCCCAAACTTTGTAGATATAAATAAGTACAAGATGTTAATTCTTCCCTATGCCCCATGACACTACAACCAATTTTGCAGCAAAGTTATGAGTAGACTCTGCAAGAATGCATCGATTATCGAAAAGTGTGGCAGCAAAAAATATATGGAAAATTGACCAAAGTAGTTGTTGTATCTCATACATTTGAGATGTTACACATTTCAAGAGTCCTTCAGAGGTCGCGGTAAGTTGTAAAAAATGAGACCCACCACGAGAAATCATACTGCCAAAAAGGAAAAATGGGCTCAAGCTTGTTCCTTCAGGGAGATATGGCAATGGAAGGAAAGAATATAAATTGCGAGTGGCACTGCAAAAAACGTAAAGACACCCATTAGTTAAAGGCTGTATACGATAATCCTAATTGCAAAAGTAAAAACATTCGTACACGTGTTTTGACAGTGTGTGTGTGATACGGGCGCAAGAGAGAGATAGAGTGAGAGAGAACCTGATGCAGTCACAGCAAGGGAAGAAATAACTGCAGAGGATATCTTTAATAGATGGAGTTCGATCTGTTGAAAGCAATGTTGTAACCATGTAAAGTAGGGGTAAGAGTGGCGCTCCATTGCATCTGAGGTAGCACATGAAGGTATAAAACCAGATAAAAAAATTATGAGAAGAGATGAAAGATCAGACAGGTTGAAAAAAAAATGCATGCTCAAGTTTTGGACATGAGATGATAATCCTCCGAATAAACAGAATTAGCCAAATAATGCCCAGAGCACATAACAATATGTTTGTAAGGGTATGTTACAGAAAATGCATCATAAGCATATCAGATATAGATTTCTGTTTACATTAACTGATCGTTCAGGCAATGATGAAAACTATAAGAACTTTTCACTTCAGATGCTCACACACTTGCACACTGCTGCATCCCCGAAGGCATATCATGCAATTTTGGAGGTCCTTCTGGTTTGAAGG
>CAUOFW020006360.1:0-24230 GCA_963454935.2 Ilex paraguariensis
AAACTTACTCAGAATTCGTGCTTTTTCAACCCAGGCAATGAATCGGGATGACTCTAAACCATCTTCGTACTCCCCTGTTGCTCTTCTGGCTAAGTCCCTAGCCGACCTCTGTTCTGGTCTCTTCAAGTGAAGGTTGAGTTCTCGTTGTTGATATACTGCTTTCACGTATCCTCCTCCTGGATTGAGGCTTCTTCTGTCGGTAATCTTTCTCATCGCAATTTTAACTCTTCTAGGCTTCCGTCTCGGACTTTCATGCCAATCTTCTCTCGCCCGTTTTTCCCTTCTAGTCACCTCTTTCAACCTTGCCTTTAACTCTTCGTTTTCTCGGATCAAATATTTCTCCCTAGCATAGGATTTCTTGAACAGCTTGTCATGGGTGTCAAGTCGATCCTGTAGGGACTGGACTAGCTTTGTCAATGAATGGTCCTCCCCCTCGGCACAGAGGGACTTACCATGATCCTTGCTCAGTTGGTTTTGATTTTTCGAGGGCTAGAAACTCACAGAGGATACCTCGTCATTTTCACGGATTCTGGAGGGGCTTCTGACTAAATGCAACCTTGCATTGCGGTCAGAAGGATGAGACGCAGGACCAGAATTTCCCAAGGAAAAACTACCTACAGGTGATCCAATTGCGCTTCTGAGCCTTGACATCATAGCTTTTTGTTCTGAAAGATGATGATCTTTCCCCCAGACGATGTCAAAATGTAGAGGCAGAGCTCTTTCCCTGCTTAGCTGGATAGGCTGATGAGTTCGGTCATCAAGAGAACCTAATTTTTTCTTTGTTTGTCAAATAAACTGATTTGTTCGGCTCGGTTAGAAAGCTCTTAATAGAAAATCCTTCATCACGTGGCTACTCTTATCAACATCGCGTGAGCACATTTAATCCCGTGTCACGTGTCATCACGAGGTTTAACCCCTTCACTAAATTTATTCAAGGTATATTGTGTATCATATAACTTAAGATTGAGCACATTTAATCCCGTGTCACGTGTCATCACGAGGTTTAACCCCTTCACTAAATTTATTCAAGGTATATTGTGTATCATATAACTTAAGATACGCAAAAGAATATTCTCCTTTATTTTTGCTGTATTTTCCATAATTGTGTGAACATCATAGTTCACTGCTTTTGCAGTCGAAAAGAAAACTTAGGTGGCCCAAAAAAAAGTTACTTTTTCTTTATTTTGGCTTCTAGTTGGACTTATTTTTGTTCCTTTCTGTCTTCGCACTTTATTGCTCTTCGAGATTTCACTAGCACTTTTCTGTTTTTTTCTTACCATTTCCTTAACAAAAGAGCCACGCCTGGAAAGTTAAGTCGTCCTTTATCGATTTTTAATACCTCTCAAATAATATGATTTAAAAGTCCATTGAAATCTCAGTACGGTTAGATTATAAATTTTTAAATAGGATAAGACTTCCATATAGAATAAGAAGTTCGGTATTATCAAGTTTTGTGAATTGATGTACAAATTTTTAAGTTTTTCAAAACAAAAAAATATTATTTCTCTGGGGTTATACAATAATTTTAATGATTTAAGTTATAATTCATAAATGGTCACCAAAAATAATAAATGACTCTAACATTTATTTATTTATTGGTACCGTAATCTTTCCTTACAAATAAAATTATTGTTAAATTATTTTTTTGGTTAAGTAATAAGTTATTAATTTTCTATTGAGTTCAAAACTTCAAATACTATTAGCATGCTATGAAAGGATATATAATTGGTTAGTGGTACCAAAAAAAAAAAATTCCAGTACTTATCGTCCTTACAAATTTATGGGTTTTTTTTCAAAATTTTTTGAGGATTATTTTATAATTTTTGTGGTAACTTAAAATTGATGTTAAAAAGACTAGAATTGATTGTAGTATTTTTAGGATCCAATTACAAATTATCACAAAAAATTGTAAGTTAGCAAAAAAAAAAAAAATTGTGTTTTAAATCTTAACAATTGTAACTTGTAGCTTAATAAATTATAAATTCTATTATTGTAAAAAAAGAATTTATAAAAGTTATAAAATTTCAGAAATATAGTACGTAAAAAATAAAATTCAATATTCTACTCATATCCTCCCACAGTTAACCAAAGGTGATACGCCGGTGATCAAGTGAAAAAACAAGTTGCCCGGTTAAACGAACTCTTTGGATCAGCTGTTCGTACGGTGGGAAAGAACGATGACCATGTCATTCGATCCATCGTTGTGTGGAAAAATTTATTTTAATGTACAATCGATCCAAATATCGTATCTAAATGTAATTAATAATGACTTCACTTCAATACCGATTTTTATTTTTTAGAAACCATACTAAGAAATAAAATATTTCTCTACTTACCTTGCGCATAAAAAAAAAAGTCAAAAATTCATAACCGGGGAACTGATATATAATATTTAAACAACAAGAACCGATAACAAAAATTAAAATTAGTTTTAAAAAATGATAATTATATGTCTCTTTTTTAAAACACTGGATATAAAATACATACAATTATAAGAAAAAGATTATAATATTTAAAATTATTGAGTGACATTAAGAGAATTTACTATTTTTTAGCTGAAGTTAAAAAGGTTATCACTGTGGGACTAACTTATCACTTTTCGAGAGTAACTTATCACTTTTCGAGAGTAAAGTTAGCACTTTTTATGTAAAGAATCTGGGATAAGTTCACCATCTTTTGGATTAAATTATCAGTGTTTGGGTTAAGATTACACTTTTTTTTTGGGGTACTTATCACTCTTTGCTGAGGTACCGTACATGATCAGTCATGGCTTATCATGACTGATCCTGATACCGATCCGATTGAAAATTTTATTCCTAAAATGAGATAATAGTACTTTTATATCTAAAGTATGCATCTCTTATCAATTAGACTCCTAAAAGTATTTAATTTGTGTTTGAAACATCCAATAAACATTCAATTTATCAAATCAATACCAAACTAACATACAATTTTATCCAATAAAAATTTAATTCATCAAATCAACAAAAAATTAACATTAAATTTAATAAATTAACAATCAATTCAATCCAATTAATATACAATTCATCAAATTAATACTAAATTAACATTCAATTTATATTCATATACATCCAATTAATACTTAATTCATTAAATTAGCATCTAAAATCATCAAATAAAGATTCAATTTATGAATTAAACACCGAAGTAACATAAATTTCATGAAATTTATATTTAATTTATCAAAGTAACTCCAAATTAATATTCAATTCATTAGATTAACATTCAATTTCATCTAATAAGCATTCAATCCATCAAATTAACAATCATATTCAACTAGTTAACATTAAATTCATCAAATTAACATTCAATTCATCAAACTTATTTCAAATTCATCCAATTAACACTCAATTCATTAAATTAACTTTCAAAATCATCCAATAAAAATTCAATTTATTAAATCAATTCTAAGGTAACATACAATTTCATCCAATTAATATTCAATTTTCTCTATTGACATTTAGTTTCGTCTAATAAACATTTCATTCATCAAATGAGAATCCATATTCAACTGGTTAAAATTAAATTTATTAAATTAAAATTAAATTTCATCTAATTAATATTCAATTCATAAAACTAATGTCAAATTAACATTCAATTCATCCAATTAACACTCAATTAATCAAATTTGCATACAAAGTTATTCAATAATATAAAATCAATAGCATAATAACATGAAATTCATCAAATTACAAAATTAACATTTAACATCAATTTATCACTAAATTAACATTTAATTCATCCAATTTATATTTAAAATTCATCCAATTAACACTCAATTCAACAAATTAACTACCAAATCACTCAATAAATATTCAATTTATCAATTAATTCATCAAATTAACACTAAATTAATATTCAATTCATCAAATTAAATTTCAATTTCATCATTCATATTTAACTAGTTAGCATTAAATTCATCAAATTAACACCAAACTAACATTCAATTCATTCAACATTTGTTTAAATTCATCTAATTAACATTCAATTCATTAAATTAACTTCCAAAATCATCCAATAAAGATTCAATTTATCAAATTAGTGATAAAATAACATGCAATTTCATCCAATTAATATTCAATTCCTCAAATTAAAACTCAATTCATCAAATAAAATTGGATTAAATTGACACTAAAGTAACATGTTAATTTGATGAATTGGGTGTTAATTTGATGAATTTTATGATAACTAGTTGAATTTGAATGTTAATTTGATGAATAAAATAATTTCATGATACCTTGGTGTTGATTTCATAAATTGAATCTTTATTCAATAATGTTAAATTTTAATTTTATGAGTTGAATATTAATTTGTTATTAATTTGATGAATTGGATATAAATTTAATGTTAATTTATTGAATTTAATGTTAATTTATTGTTGATTTAATGAATTAAATATTAATTGGATAAAATTGCATAGTAGTTTTGTGTTGATTTTGGCATTAATTTGAAGAATTGAGTGTTATTTAGATGAAATCGATTGTTAATTTGATGAATTTGTTGTTAACTACTTGAATTTGAATATTAATTTAATGAATTAAATGTTTATTAGATAAAACTAAATGTTAATTAAATGAAAATGAATGTTAATTTGATGAATTGAATATTAGTTAGATGAAATTACATATTTACTTTAGGGTAAGTTCTTTAAATTGAATCTTTATTGCATGAATTGGGTGTTAATTGAATGAAATTGAAAGTTAGTTTGATGAATTTAATGTTAACTAGTTGAATTTGATGTTAATTTGATGAATTAAATATTTATTAGACAAAATTGAATGATAATTAAATGAAATTGATCAAATTTTATGTTAATTTGATGAGTTGAATATTAATTAGATGAAATTGCATGTTATTTTAGTGTTAATTTGATAAATTGAATCTTTATTGTTTAATTTGGGAAGTTAATCAATGAATTGAGTGTTAATTGGATGAATTTGAATATAAATTTAATGAATGGAATGTTAATTTGATGAATTGAATATTTAATAGATGAAATTGAGTTAATTTGATAAATTAAATATTAATTGAATGAAATTTCATGTTACTTTAGAGTTGATTTGATCAATTGAATTTTTATTGGATGATTTCAGATGTTCATTTATTGAATTGAGTGTTAATTAGATGAATATGAATGTTAATTTGATGAATTGAAGGCTTATTACATGAAAGTGAATGTCAATTTGATAACTTGAATGTTAATGTAGATTTAATTTAATAAATTAAATATACATTTGATGAAACTGAATGTTAGTTTGGTGTTGATATGATAAATTTAATATTAATTTGATGAATTTTATATTAATTAGTTGAATTTGAATATTAATTTGATGAATAAAATAATTGCACGTTACTTTGGTGTTGATTTGATAAACTGAATCTTTATTCGATAATGTTGAATGTTAATTTGATGAGTTGAATGTTAATTTGATATTAATTTTATGAATTGAATATAAATTGAATGTTAATTTATTGAATTTAATGTTAATTTATTATTGATTTAATGAATTAAATATTAATTGGATAAAATTGCGTAGTAGTTTTGTGTTTATTGGGCATTAATTTGATGAAATGAGTGTCAATTAGATGGAATTAATTGTAAATTTCATGAATTTGTTGTTAACTACATGAATTTGAATGTTAATTTAATGAATTAAATGTTTATTAGATAAAATTAAAAATTAATTAAATAAAATTGAAAGTTAATTTGATGAATTGATTATTACTTAGATGAAATTATATATTTACTTTAGTGTAAGTTCGATAAATTGAATCTTTATTGTATGAATTGAGTGTTAATTGAATGAAATTGAAAGTTAATTTGATGACTTTAATGTTAACTAGCTGAATTTGAATGTTAATTTGATGAATTAAATGTTTATTAGATAAAATTGATATAATTTTATGTTAATTTGATGAACTGAATATTAATTAGATGAAATTGCATGTTATTTTAGTGTTAATTTGACAAATTGAATCTTTATTGTTTTGGGAAGTTAATCAATGAATTGAGTGTTACTTGGCTGAATTTGAATATAATTTTTTTGATGAATTTAATGTTAATTAGTTTAATTTGAGTATTAATTTAATGAATTTAATATTTAATAGATGAAATTGAGTTAATTTGATGAATTAAATATTAATTGGATGAAATTTTATATTACTTTAGTGTTGATTTGATCAATTGAATTTTTATTGGATAATTTCAGATGTTCATTTATTGAATTGAATGTTAATTTGATTAGTTGAATACTTACATGAAAGTGAATGTAAATTTGATAAATTGAATGTTAATGTGGATTTAATTTAATAAATTAAATATATATTGGATGAAACTGAATGTTAGTTTGTTGTTGATTTGATAAATTGAATTTGTATTGGATAATTTTGGATGTTAATTAGATAAATTGAATGTTGATTGAATGATTTGTTAATTTGGAGTTAATTTTTTGAATTAGATATTAATCGGATTGAACTGAATATTAATTTGATGAATTTAATGTTAATTAGTTGAATTCGATTATTAATTTGATAAATTGAATGTGTTAAAGTGATGTCAATTTGCTAATTGCATGTTAATTAAATATTTAGAGATAAAATTAATACATTTAAGACCAAATTAACAAAACCTCCATTGTTTTAAGGTAAAACTGTTATTAACCTATTTAGGATAAAATTTCAAAATAGGATCGGTCATGACAAAAGAAGACCGGTGATGATTTCTTCAAATAGGTTAATAACACTTTTATCCCCAAAATGTACATATACTTTATCAATTTGGTACCTCAAAATATTAAGTTTGTTTCAATTTTATCTATAAAGTATTCAATTAATATGCAATTCTGCAAATTAACATTCAACTCATCAAATTTATATTTAGTATCATCCAATTAAATTTTAATTTATCAAATTAACTTTCAATTCATCCAATAAATATTTAATTTATTAATTTAACACCAAATAATATTTAATTCATCTAATAAATTTTTAATTCATTAAATTAACATTTAAAGTCAATTAGTTAACATTAAATTCATCAAATTAACTATAAATTTCATCTTATTAACACCAAATTAATATTCAATTCATCCAATTAAAATTCAATTCGTCAAATTAACTTTCAAAATTATCCAATAACGATTCAATTTATCAAATCAATACCAAAGAAACATGTAATTTCATTCAGTAAAGATTCAATTCAATAAATTGAATATTAATTTGATGAATTTAGTGAATATTAATTTGATGAATTTGATGTCAACTAGTTGAATTTAAATGTGAGACCCAATCACGCATGCATATTAATATCATTTTGTGGGTTAAATTGTAAATATGTGAAATTATTAAAAGGTTAATTAAATTAAATATTTCATAAGCATGATGTGAGTGAGTATACATTGGGTATGTGGACCCCGTCAGTGATGTATTGGTGAGACCCATTTATAGAAATTTCACGTGTGAAAATATTAGTGGATCGATTTTAAAATCATTTAAAAACTTTGGGGGAGGCAAAGATAATTAACCCATGACCTTTACATGTGTTAGCTTAATAAAAGGAAAAGAAAAAAAAAAATGTGCCGTGTGTGTGTGAGTGTATGCCGTGTGTATGTGTGTGTGTGTGTGTTAAATAAAATATAAAAAAGGTGTGTGTGTGTGTGTAACATAGGAAACAAAGTGTGTGTGTGTCTGATGCAGTACTGGAACCGAGATTGAGGTGAGCAAGAGAGAAAGTGGGAAAAAAAAAGAGAAAAAGAAAGAAAGAAAGAAAAAAAAAATAGGTGTGTAGTTCTTGAATCCATGAGGAAAGAAGGAGAAGAAAAAGGTACGTGGAATTAAGTTAAGTTTGAGTTCTGATTAATTTTAGTATGTACATATTTATATATGTGTGAACTGTTTTAGCATGTTTTAATTAATAAGCTGTTTTAATTTAAATACATGAGCTTTCTTCTTTTAATTTTAATGGATTGTTTTAATTTAAATCTCATGGGCTGATTTAGTTAATATCAAAACATATTTTGTATGGGTGTAATTAAATATATTTAGCATAATTAACGGGCTGTTAAAAAATAGGTTCAAATGGGTATTAAAATAAAGATGAAAAAAATGTAGAATATGACTATTTGAGATGTTTGGTATGTTTTTTAGGGCTAGGTTGGAACCGAAATTATGAGGGTGAAATGGGTGATTTAAAAATGCAATTAGGGGGGCTGATTTTCATAATTTAGTGAATGTGTGAGTTTAGCTATAATTATTTTAAAAGAAAAGTACGATAGAAATTGAAAAGGGTGTCAGTAACGCCGAAACTTTGATTTCTAAATGTTATTATCATATGTGCGAATTTTAATCCAAATGACCTGAAATTTTGTATGCAGCACTTTTAAATGATGTTTGATGTGATAATGTGAGTTTTGAATGTAAATGAGTATAATATTCGGTGCGAAATGTATAAAATGTCAGAAGCGCAGTTTTTAGGATTCGGGGTCGAAATATGTGAAAATGGAGGCCCGATCAATGAGTTTGACCTACTTAATCCTAATTATGATTAATGTGAGTAATTTTGGGAATTTGGAGAGGAAACGTGATCCCTAGAACAAAAGTACTAATGTATGAGTAGATAGTGCAATAACGGGGGTTACCGGAGCACTTTGAAGTGCATCATTTGCATGCATTAGTGCATGATTAACTATTAAATGTAATAAACATATTAATATTGTAATTACAAATATATTAGGTGGAACGAGTGAGACAGTCGATATTGGAACAAATTCGGTGACACCGAAATGATCAACCGATAGGACCGAAGGGCCATAAATTTGTACATCTAAGGTGGGTTTATATCTTTATATGTTTTAGAAATACTATTATAAGATGATAATAAATGATAGAATTTAATAGCAATTCTCCAAAATTATGTGTTGTATACTTATGTGATTGGATGATGCTTTGTACTGTGTATTATGTATTGTGGAATGTGGCGCACTGTTTGAGACAGGGAGCGTCGATGCCTGATCATTGGGTGTGCAGTGATGTGCTAGCACTGTGGTGTTCCCGGGAGGTTCGAGAGACACGGATCCATGTGGGATCGATTACCCGATGAGGGGTAGTATGGATGTGATTTGGCTTGTGAATTCTCTAGAATTAGATTGATGTTGTTGTTTGATACGTGGATCTATCTACTTCAGTGTATTATTTTTATTTTTATTTTATATACAGCATGTATACCCACTGAGCACGTGGTTTATTTCACACCCCTACAACTTCTTCTTTTCAAGTATTATAAGGGAGGATACAAACCAGTCCATTGTCCAGTTGATTGAGTCTTGTGCAACGTTAGTGAGATATCACTTAAGTTGAGTGTTAGTATGACTAATTTATGGGTTGTGTATTATAATTGTGAGATATTATTATGACAGATTAATAGTATATATTTATAAATAGACTCGTCAAGCATACTTTGTAATGTATGCTATGTGGTGTGTGAGATTTTGTATATGTTTATAACCTGGAAAACAAATGATTGGTACAGGTGTTTATATATGGTACAAGTTATAAGACAGGTTTTACCATCATGCTTAATAACTAAGGTGATGAGTGGTGTTGTTGCACCTGTGGGATTGTATCATATTTGATTAGTCCAACTTATAATAATTGTAAACAGGTATATTAAAAACTTAGTTACATCTCATCCTTGGGAGACCGGGATGGAGCGTGACATTAAATGTTAATTTGATAAATTGAATGTTACTTTGGTGTTGATTTGATAATTGAATCTTTATTAGATGATTTTGGATGTTAGTTTGATAAATTGAGGGTTAATTGAATGAATTTGAATATAACTTGAAGTAATTGAATGGCTTATTGTTAATTTAGTGAATTGGGGGTTAATTGGATGAACTTGAATGTTGATTTGATGAATTTTACATTAATTAGTTGAATTTAATTGTTAATTTGATGAATTGAATTTTTATTAGATGAAATAGAATGTTAATATAGTGTTAATTTGATGAATTAAATATCAATTGGATGAAATTGTAAGTCATTTTGGTGTTGATTTGATAAATTAAATCTTTATTGGATAATTTTATATTATAATTTAATGAATTGAGTGATAATTGGATAAATTTTAATATAAATTAAATGAATTGAATGTTAATTTTAGGTTAATTTGATAAAATTGATATTAATTGAATGTTAATTAGTCGTATTTGAATATGTTAATGTGATGTCAATTTGCTAATTGCATGTTAATTAAATTATTTAAAGATAAAATTGACAAAACTGATACTTAAGGGACCAAATTATCAAAACATCTATACTTTAGAGATAAAAAAAGTTATTAACATATTTAGCCAATTCAAGATCGGCCATGCACTGGAAAAACTGGTACCTAATAATACCCAAAAAAGTGTAACCTTAGCCCGAAACATTAATAATATAACCTAACGGGTGGGAAACTTATTCCTAGTTTTTTATCCCCAAAAACGACCACGTTCCTCTAAAATGTGGTAACTTTATCCAAAAAAATGGTAACCTAACTTAAAAAGCGGTAATGTAGCCCCATAAAGTGATAACATTACTTCTAAAAAATGGTTATTTAACCCAAAAGGTGGTAACTTAAATTCTGAAATGTGATAACTTACCCCCAACTAAAATTATTCCAAAAGATTTAATTTACCCTAAAACAGTGGTTCTTTACCCCTAAAAGTAATAACATTATGCCTAAAAAGTGACAATTTTACTCTCAAAAAGTTATAACCTTACATAAAAAGCAGTAACTTAGCCCAAAAAATTATAATATAATTCAAAAGGTGGTGAACTTATTCCAAGTTCTTAACCCAAAAAAGTGATAAAGTACCCCTTAAAAAAGATAACCTTATCCAAAAAAGTGATAAATTAACTTAAAAAGTGATAATTTAACCTACACAAAGTGGTAACATTACTCCTACAAAATGGTAATTAACCCAAATTGTTGTCGTCTAACCCAAAAGGTGGTGAAATTATCCCAAAAGATGTAATTTACCATAAAACAGTGGTTCCTTATCTCTAAAAATGGTAACATTATACCAAAAAAGTGGTAATCTTACCTTAGAAAATTGTAATCTTACCTAAAAAATGGTAACTTAGTCATGCAAAATGATAACCATACTCCAAAAAAGTGTTAATCTAACTCAGAAGGTGGTAACTTACCCTCAAAAGGTGTTAATTTAACTTAACAAAAGTTGTAATTTCTTATAAAATAGTGGTTTCTCAACCCCAAAAATTTGTAACTTAATCTGCCTTTTGTGTCATTTTTTTTACATTATCCTTTTCCCTAAGTTAATTAATTTAAACATAATTTATTTATATTAACTGTTTTATTTTCCATTTTTTCAAAAAAAAATTGTATTAGTACTTTTCTCTCACATTAGGTGAGTAACCGATTTAATGGATAAACAATAAAAAAGAAAATGTCTGATCAATGGTTTAAAGTCAATAGTTATGGATCAGTGACATTTGTTGATTTAGTGGTACCGTACCGAAAAAACGTTTTCGGTACCACAAACGGACTCTAATAATAAAAGCTGACAACAGACCAAAAACAAATAATAATAAAGGACGGGCACGTGAAATAGGTGTAAGGTAACGGTACCTATATGAAGTGCATTCCAGCCATTAATTTAAGAAAAATATTATTTAGATTTAATTTGAAAATTTAATCTAGAGACATAATTCAATATACAACCGTTGGATTGGTTGTGCGCTTCATCTAACATCAGAATTCACAATTAATCTAATAGTTGCATTGAAGTCACATCATCATTAAGTTCTCAAATAAAATCCCTATTGTATTGCTCTTTAAATAATTTATAACTATTGCTCGAAATAAATAAATTAAGTTAAAATAATAAAATTATGTGTATCAATGCTTTAATGAGTACAAAATAAAGATAGTATAAAGAAAAATGAATTTTTCTATAACTGGATTCCGTGACAGAGGAGTAACCTGCTCCTGACGCAATATAAATGCCAAAATATAATATAATCCATTAACACAATTTAATTAATAAATAAATCGAATATAGATGAAGACAATAAAAAATAATACATGACACGACTTGTTTATATATATGAATAATACACTACACGAACTCGATAAGACATCATTCATGATATACGAATTAATAAACGAATAAAATATATATGAATTATTTTTTTGACACAAACATGTTAAAATTGAATACAAATCCGCTAAAGTCAAAGTTAACATAATCAGTGATTTTCGAAATCTTGTAGCGTCAACTTATAGTACATGTTAAGTCCTCATATATGTTGCACTTACAATTCCGAATAGTCTATGGTATCGTGAAAAGAAAAAATTGTATGGTACTATTATCATAAATTTTGTTAGTGTTTTTATAATTTTTGAGGTTGACTTTATAGCTTTTATGGTAATTTGTGATAAATCCTAAAAGTGTTAGGCTTAATCACAACATTTACATTTTTAGAATTAATAACAAGTTATCACAAAAATTATAATTGAAGCCTTAAATATTATAACTTAATCCCAAAAATCATAAATATTTGATGTATATAAACAACAAAATTTACATCTAAGCCCACTAAAAATCATAAAATTTGGAGGTACATACCAATTTTTTTTTTCCCCGCTATTGTAATCTTGTGCAGTCCTAATCCGTTGGAGAGAAGGAGGAATGGTAGGTGATAGTGGTAATGGTAGTGGTTGGGTTTGAAAGTTGGCAGGAGTGACCATAGATCGTAATAAATGAAATCTACTATCGACAGTTCCACATATTACAGCGAAGGGATTCCAATTAAAACTTGACATATGTTAAGTTGATTTATTATTTTATTTTAATTCGTTATTTTTAAATTAATAATAAACAATAAGTCAAAGGAAGATTAAATACTCAAAATTATTTAGAAGTCGGGTACAATAAAAAAAAAAAAAATTCAGAACCATAATCCTATCAAAAAATGAAAGAGACAGATATTGGTGTTTGTTAAAAAAAACTTAGGGCCCATATATTTCTTATTTGGATGGCAAAAAGACAATAGGATAGAAAAAGCCATTTCATTCCACCTTTGACGGTAACCACCGAACTTCAATTGGATTAAGTAGGATAGAGTTTGGTTTGAAATTTCAATCCCGTCCGATCCCAGTTGACTAGCCATATACTTTGTGAAAAAGAAGGTTGTGAGAGCATCTCCGACCTATTCTGTATTTCTTTTCTTTTAGCTACTTAAACACAAAAAATTCTTTCTAACCCACTCTTTATTTCCTAGTTAATCCAAATGGCTCACCAAATGTGGTGAACTATTTGAACTCTCTAAATTCTCTTTCTATCTTTTTTTTTTCTCTCTATCTCTCTATATATATATGTTTTATTTCTTTTAAATTATTGAAAGTTAGTGAAAATTGGATGTAATAGTTAACTAAAATAGAGAGTGTGATTAGAGTGAATTTATAAAAATGAGTAACTAAAGTAGTGAATGTAATATTTAAATATATTTTGATTAATTATGTTAAAGAGGAGGGTTGTAGATGCTCTGATATGGTAAGGAATAACATTATGATACAGACTTTTATTAAATTTTTTATCTTAAAATAAATAAGTCTCATTAATATTCAATGACAAAATATATATAGCACATTATTTAGAATAAAAAATTTAATAAACATAGCATTACCCACAAGAAAAGACAAGAGAGGGAGAGGAGTGACTAGTTGGAGGAATAGAGAGAGAGAAATGCAGGATTGGGTCATCACATTTGCTAGTTTTATCCAATTACGTATTGAAATTTGACTTGTTTAGAATTATTTTTTATATGCTTATAAAAAACGAGCTGACACCGGCCAAAAGCTAGGCTCTGTAAGAATACAAAGGGAGCTGAATTTTTTATTTTTATTTTTTATATAGTTATCTCATTTTTCTACACAAACGAACTTGAATTACTCAAAAATTTTGATTTTTAATAAATATTTGAAAAATAAAAATTCAAGATCTAAGAAGTTAAAAAATGATAATTGGATTTTTCTGTCTCCTTTTACATATACGGGGTCACACACGTACTTCCCAAACCCACAAATTCAACTTGTTTTAACTCATTTACACATGAAAAAAATTGAATCAAGTCATTTAATTGAGTAAGAATTGAATCAAGTTTGTAGTGGTTGTATGACTGTGTGAAGATGGGAAGAGAGAAAACAAAAGAGTATTGAGAGTGATTTGTGTGAGTGTGAGGAGGAAGAAGAAACTGTTGCAGAGGTACATAAGAGAGAATGAGAGGAAAGCCTTGAAATGGTAATTTTTTCTTACTTTCTATAATTAGGATAGTCATTATAAATTAAATATTAATCAAACACAAATGAATTGTTCAGACCAAATTTTAACAATTTATTTCAAAATTTTAGATTAATTTTATCAAATTATCAAAATGTCATTTTTTATTTACCTTACCTACTTCTATATAACTCGAAGTCAAGTAACAATAGGATTGGATAGTGATATCTTCCGGTTTGAATTATTATGTGAAAGTGACTCAATAAATTTGGTTTGAAATAATTAATAATTTGTAAAAAATATTAATTCATATCTAGTCAAATGAATTTGGATTTGAATTAAAATGGCATCCATTGTCCGACCTTTTTCTAGTTTTTTGTTACTATAAAATAAAGAATTTACACCTAATAAATGATAAGAAAAAATTATACCCAAAAAAAATGATAAAAATAGTTAACACAAATGTGATAGAAACACTCATAAAAATGGCAAATCAATCACAAAAGTCAAAAAAATTTTGGTTGTAAAAAGACCCACAAAAATTACTGAATTGGTGTACACATTACACCCAATATTTATACCTCTAGTTTATACTAAATTACTCACTTTGGTAAAAAAAAAATGTAGAAAAAATCTCAATGCGAGAATGGGAAAGTTTATCATACCTCCTGAACTTTCAACCACTACCAGCTATAACTATAAGCACCCTTACACGTCCTCTCCGACCTGCGGTCCCCTCCTCTTTCTATTTCCTTAGATCACTCACTAACCAAATTCAGTTCTCTATAGTTCATGCAATTGCAAAGGTCGACATAGCTTCACACTTACTGTCCAATTAATGATGGATGAATTCCATGATAGAAAAGTTAAGTTGTAGTTTGATCTAGTGCGTAGGAGATCAAGAGGAATACTCGAGGACATAGGAGATTAAGAGGAAATTGTTAGAGTGCTTTTTGCACTGGTTAAAAGGTAGTCTTGGATTGAGTTATTGTTGTGCGAAAATTTGGGATTTTTATAACTTTACAATGGTAATATTGATAAGTTATATAATTTGATGGGTTAAGCCCAAGTAGTCCAATTTATGTATTAAAGCCCAACCCCGGTTGAGGAACCCAACCTCATCGTGAATCCACCAAGTCCAAGACAGACCAAGGCCGGTTAGACTTCTTGCTTAGCACGTCACCAAGAGGAGAGCACGGGAAGTTTATCTGCACCGCCTTAAGGAGCCCAAGGCCGGCTAGACTTCTTGCTTAGCACGTCACCAAGAGGAGAGCACGGGAAGTTTATCTGCACCGCCTTAAGGAGCCCAAGGCCGGTTAGACTTCTTGCTTAGCACGTCACCAAGAAGAGAGCACGGGAAGCTTATCCGCACCACCGAAGGAAGGAAACGGTCCACTCTTTGACCACGTTTCCTTCAAGAGTTCCCCAACCTCTTCCTTCCGTTGAGGATAAGTCGTGATCTCCACCAAAGATAATCTCTAAACTGCGATAAAGAAGCCTTGAAGATATGTCATGATCTCCACAAGAATGATCTCTTATCTACTATAAAATGGCTCTAATCTGTGAGAGAAAGGAGGACACGCTCCATCAGAGACTTACAGAAGACGAACCGACTATCGGAGATTACTATTTTCTTTAATTCTCCATTCTCCCTCTCAAAGCTTGTATCTCCATTCTCCATACCTTTGAATCAATAAAAATACCCGGCGACTGAAGCCATTGAAGAGTGGACGTAGGTCGAATTGACCGAACCACTATAAATTGTGTCTTCTTTAATTTCTTCGTTGATTTCATTGCATTTATTATCTACACTTGACAGGTGGTGTGCAAAACCATTTTTGTGCATCATCAGTTTGGCGTCGTCTGTGGGAATCGACAAAATTCTCACTCCTGAACATTACGTCCATTAACTAATGGCGATCACTACTCGGTCCATGAACCAACACGAAGACAATCCTCCACGAGAGGAGGAGGTTGCTCCCCCGCCTATCAACCCTGTTCCGGATACTCTAGCCCCGAATCCGCAACAAATATTGGAGACCATGCAGCAACTGGTTGCCCAAAACCAACAGTTACTGCAACTCATACTTGCTGGTCAAGGAGGAGCACCACACGGAGGTGCACAACATGGAGGACCCCAAGGTGGAGCACCACACGGAGGTGCACAACATGGAGCACCACATGGAGGTGCACAACATGGAGGGCCCCATAGAGGTGCACAACATAGAGCACCCCAAGGAGCTCTACATCCTGGACATCAAGGAGCACCACGCCCTGTTGCTCCACGCCCGGGTGCCCCATTGGGCACCCCACTTCAGGAAGCCCAACATGAGGGAGCTGCACCTCCCCCTCCCCTTGTTTTCCAGGGAGAGGACTCTTATCTCCAGGAGGATGAGGGTGAAAACCAAAGCATGGGGCATGGAAGCCACTTCCATGATCATTCCAGAGGAGTCCCCAATCATTGAGACGAGAAGATAAAGGAGGTACAAAATCAACTCGGTGATGTCTTCAACGCCATGAAGGCACATGGACCCGAAACTGTTGACCACCTGGTAAGGCGTACTGATACCCCTTTCAAATCTGATGTGGCAAACTACCCCCTCCCTCAGAAGTTCAAAATGCCATCTGTGGAGACCTTTGATGGAACAAAGGATCCACTGGACCACCTCGACACTTACAAGACCTTGATGCAATTGCACAACGTACCAGACGAAATCATGTGCAGGGCATTCCCAACCACATTAAAGGGGTCTGCCCGACAGTGGTTTGCTAAGCTCTCCCCCGCCTCTATTGCCTCTTTTGCCGAGCTTAGCAGATCATTCGTCTCACACTTTATAGGAGGGCGTCGCCACCAGAAACCAGTTACGCACCTGCTTAGTATAAAGCAGGACCGCGAGGAGAGCCTGAGAAGTTACCTCACTCGTTTTAACGAGGAGGTACTCCAAGTTGATGAACCTGACGACAAGGTGACGATGACCGCTTTCTTGGGTGGCCTTCGTTCATCAAGTTTCCTTTTCTCAGTTCTGAAGCGCCCACCAAGAGCATGCCAGAGCTGCTAGCCAAGGCCCAAAAGTACATAAACGCAGAAGACATCACAAGGGCCAGGCGGGGTGAGTCTTCCAGAGCGGGTGAGAAAAGGAAGGAAAGAGAGAAGGACGATAAGAAGGAAACCAGCAACAAATATGGCAGGACAGAGAAAGTCCCTGTCAAGGACCGGCTAGGTCCTGCTCCTCAGAGGAACCGTCAACCTTTCACTCCCCTCAATGCTTCCGTGGAACACATCCTATTCCAGATCCAGGATGACCCCGCGATAAAGTGGCCTGGAAAAATGAAGTCTCCTCCAAATCGCAGAAATCCTAACAAGTATTGCCGCTTCCATCGTGACCACGGGCATGACACCGACGATTGCTACGACCTCAAGAGGCAAATTGAGGAGCTCATCCAGCGTGGTCACTTGCGTCAGTACGTTGCTGGAAGGGAACGTGTACCACAACCTCACAACCAGGAAGATCAGCAGCCTGTGGGGGAAATCCACACTATCTCAGGGGGACTAGCAGGTGGAGGAGAATCACTTTCCGCGATGAAGGCCCATGCCAGGAAGGCAAGACATGTCTACGAGATGCGCCCATCTAAGGTGCCGAAGCAGGAAAACGACGAGGTCATATCTTTTTCAAACAAGGACCTGGAGGAAATCCAACACCCCCATGATGACCCCTTGGTGCTCACCATGACGGTGGCCAACTTTCATGTGCACAGGATCCTGGTAGATAGTGGCAGCTCTGCAGATATCCTATTTGCAGAGGCCTATGACAAGCTCAACCTGGGCAGGGAGAGGCTACAGCCAATCAGGTCACCCCTCATTGGATTCTCAGGGGAAAAAGTGTATCCCCTTGGATCCATCACACTTCCTGTCACCGCCGGAGTAACACCCCGAAGCTCCACAGTCATGGTCAATTTCCTGGTAATAGAATGCCCGTCAGCCTACAACATCATATTAGGGCGACCAGCTCTTAACACATTAAGAGCTGTGCCCTCTACCTACCATCTCGTTCTCCGCTTTCCAACCTTAAATGGAGTCGGAGAGGTCAAAGGGGACCAAATAACAGCCAGAGAGTGCTATGTATCCTCTATGAAGGCTAGGAAGCCCCAAGAAGCATTGCAAGTTGAGGTCCTTGACCCAAGGGATGACTCCGCAACAGAAAGAGGAGAACCAGTCGAGGAACTCATCCCTGTGGTCTTAGAAAAGGAGCACCCAGACAGAAGAATTTACATTGGCTCTTCCCTTTCTGAAGAGATGGCTCCCCTGTTGATTGAATTTTTGGAGCGTAATATGGACATCTTTGCTTGGTCGCATGAGGACCTTGAGGGCATCGACCCGAAGTAGCTTCCCATCACCTCAATGTCGATCCACTGTACAAGCCTGTTCGCCAAAAGTTAAGGGGAGCCTCCACTGAACGGGCCCAAGCCATGGAGAAGGAGATTAGAAAGCTGGTTGATAACGGAGCAGTCAGGGAAGTGGCGTATCCAGAGTGGCTCTCCAACGTAGTAATGGTTACTAAGGCTAATGGGAAGTGGCGTCTCTGTGTCGACTTCACAGAACTGAACAAGGCATGCCCAAAAGATAGTTATCCACTGCCGCGGATTGACCTCCTCATCGACGCCACCGCTGGGCATGAGTTGCTCACTTTCCTCGATGCATACTCGGGGTACAACCAGATTAGCATGCATCCCCCAGACCAAGAGAAGACATCATTCATCACGCCAAAGGGGACATACTGCTACAGGGTCATGCCCTTTGGGCTAAAGAACGCTGGAGCAACCTACCAACGGTTGGTGAACAAGATGTTCCAGTCTCAGATCGGGCAAACAATGGAGGTGTACGTGGATGACATGCTGGTAAAGAGCCTTGCAGCAGTAGACCACATTGATCACCTCTAAAAAACTTTCAACGTCCTGAGGTCCTATCACATGAAGCTCAACCCTGAGAAGTGCGCCTTTGGTGTGGGGTCTGGTAAATTCCTGGGCTTTATGGTCAATCAGAGGGGAATTGAGGCAAACCCTGACAAGATCAAGGTCATTCTTGACATGAAGTCACCCTCTTCAACCAAGGAGCTCCAGCGCCTCAATGGAAGGATCGCAGCATTAAATAGGTTTGTCTCCAAATCTGCAGATAAATGTCTCCCCTTTTTCAAAACTCTCCGGAAAGCCTTTGAGTGGAAACCTGAGGCAGAGGAAGCTTTTCAAAAGCTCAAAGCCTACCTAGCAGCACCTCCCCTCCTGTCACATGCTGCCCCTGGAGAAACTCTCCATCTATACCTATCTGCTTCCCCATCAGCGGTAAGCTCAGTGCTCGTTAGAAACAACAATGGAGTGCAAAAACCAGTTTATTACGTGAGCAGGGCATACCGGGGGGCAGAGGTCAGATATTCAGCACTAGAAAAACTGGCACTCGCTCTGGTCACGACAGCGAGACGGCTGCGACACTACTTCCAGGGCCATCGTATGGTGGTCATCACCGACCAACCACTTAAAAGAATCTTGGGAAAGCCGAACGTGTCTGGAAGACTTCTTAAATGGGCAGTAGAACTCGGGGAATTCGACATTCAGTACCAACCTAGGACGGCCATCAAAGCACAAGCCCTAGCAGATTTCGTAGCTGAACTCACACCAACAGATGATGGCAACAGTGAGGATCCCCAAATGCCCAACGGAGACATCAAAAAGCCTAACAAAGACCCTCAAGCAAGCGCCCAAGTCTCCTCCCTAGGAGCCCAAACAACTTTTTCTCCAGCCCCTGCACCACAAGCTGCACCCAAGGATGCCCAGGCACCACAGGCTACACCTCTGGATGCCCAGGCACCACAAGCTGCACCTCAGGATGCTCAGGCGCCACAGGCTGCACCTCTAGTTCCTGCACCACAGGCTGCACCTCTGGAGGCCCAGGCACCACAAGCTGCACCTCAGGATGCCTAGGCACCACAGGCTACACCTCTGGATGCCCAGGCACCACAAGCTGCACCTCAGGATGCCCAGGCGCCACAGGCTGCACCTCTAGTTCCTGCACCACAGGCTGCACCTCTGGAGGCCCAGGCACCACAAGCTGCACCTCAGGATGCCCAGGCACCACAGGCTACACCTCTGGATGCCCAGGCACCACAAGCTGCACCTCAGGATGCCCAGGCACCACAGGCTGCACCTCTACCACAGGCTGCACCTTTGGATGCCCAGGCACCACAAGCTGCACCTCCGCATGCCCAAGCATCACAGGCTGCACCTCCCCGGTCTTCCACTTCAAATTCCAAATTCTCCATTCATCTGCTTTGGAAACTCTATGTAGATGGCTCCTCGACTAGTGAAGGAGGAGGAGCGGGCTTAATTTTGATCAGCCCTGATGGCACCACTCTCAGATATGCGATGAAGCTCCACTTTTATGCTTCCAATAATGAGGCGGAATACGAAGCCCTCCTTTCTGGATTAAGGTTAGCAATGGAAATGGAGGTTCAACACCTTGCCACCTACAGCGACTCTCAGCTGATAGTCAATCAAGTGAGGGGTGAGTTCGAGGCCAAAGGAGCCAAAATGCAAGAATATCTCAGCATGGCCAGAAACATGATCACAAAATTCCACTACTTCCAGATAAATCACATCCCCAGAGAGGATAATATGGCCGCCGACGCACTCGCAAAGCTCGCTTCATCCATGGAAGCCTCATCAGGGGAACCAGTACTAATTGGTCACCAGTGCGAGCCCAGCAGGATGGACATGGAGGCCAATAATGTTGACTGTGTATCTACCGAATCAGACTGGATGACCCAAATCAAGGCATACCTCCAAGAGGGTGTGCAGCCAGATGATCCCCTAGAGGCCAGGAAGCTAAGGATAAGGGCCTCCAAGTTTGCCATCTTGCAGGACACTCTATACAAGAGAGGCTATTCCTTACCATGGTTACGATGTCTTTCACCTGAAGAAGCCCACTATGCCTTGCGAGAAATCCACGAAGGGATCTGCGGGAATCACTCTGGAGGGCGTTCCCTTGCCCACAAGGCGCTCAGACAGGGCTACTTCTGGCCTACCATGATGAGGGACGCTCAGGAGTTCTCCAAAAAGTGCGACAAGTGCCAACGCTTTGCCACTGTGCCAAGGCAACCACCCGAGGAGCTAACAACCATTTCAAGCCCATGGCCTTTCTCTAAGTGGGGCATCGATATCCTAGGCCCCTTGCCTCTCAGTAAAGGGCAGTGCAAGTTCGTGGTGGTGGCAGTCGACTACTTCACCAAGTGGTCAGAAGCAGAACCTTTAGCAAAAATCACAGACGCAAAGGTCAAAGATTTTATCTGGAAAAACTTGGTCTGTCGCTTCGGGATTCCCCATGCCATTGTCAGCGACAACGCCAAGCAGTTTGACAACAAGCTGCTGAACTCTTTCTGTTCTGACCTTCAAATAAAACAACCTCACTCCAGCCCGGCACATCCACAAGCAAATGGACAAGCAGAGGTCATGGTAAGAACCGTGCTACGCAATTTAAAAACAAGGCTCGAAAAAGCAAAGGGCCTTTGGGTAGAGGAGCTGCCAGGTGTACTGTGGGCTTATCGAACCACACCAAGAACCCCTACTGGGGAGACTCCTTTTTCCCTCGCCTTCGGAACCGAGGCGGTCATCCCTGTGGAAATAGGGGTACACTCCCTAAGGGTCCAACACCACGATCCCATCACCAACGAGGAAGGACTCCGTAGCAACCTCGACTTGGTGGAGGAAGCAAGGGAGATGGCTGTAGTCCGCAACGCGGAATATAAACGGCGCATGACAAGGTACTACAATTCGAGGGTGAAGCCCCGTTCTTTCCAACCTGGGGATTTGGTCCTCAAAAAAGTAATCCTCGCTACAAAAGATGCACGCGAAGGGAAGCTGGGACCAAATTGGGAAGGGCCCTACCGCGTAACAGAAGTAGTGAGACCAGGCACCTACAAAATCCAAGATTCTGAGGGAAAAGTTTTACTCCATCCATGGAATGCAGAGCATTTGAAAAGGTATTACCAATGACACCTTGAGAGCATCAAAGCAGTAGAAATTGGGACTTGATTTGATTTTTAGCGGTGTTACCCAAGATTTCAATGTATTTCTTATTTTTTATTTTTTTGGGAATTATGCCCAATATCGCTTTTTATAAGCAATAAATTAATAAAATTTTCTATGCCATTTACTCCAAAAAGATTTCCTGTATTTCATTTCAAAGGAGTATCGGTACAAACATAAGGCCAGATACCGCCTTTTCAAAAAAAAAAAAATCAAAAGTCCTAAATACTCTAACTGCTCTCATGGTCGTCCCCCACCTCCTCCTCATTGTCGTCAACAGCATCAGATCCCCCCTCATCACTGTCGTCAGTGGGCACGAAAGGTGAGAAGTCAATATTAGGGAAAGCGGTAGAAACTTTCCCTCGGAGATCCTCGAAACCATCAATAAAAGCATCTGCAAGACCGTTCTCCAAGTCTTCCTCAGCACGGGAAACTCTCTCCCTAGCAGCCGTCAGCTTTGCCTCTGCAACAGCTGCCTCTCTGAGCATGGCCCTCCCATGGGCCTCTACAAGCTCAGCCTCTCTGAGCGTGCTCCTCTCGTGGACTGCCAAAAGCTCAGCCTCTAGCTTAGTGGCCCTCTCATGGGCTGCAACAAGCTCACCATCCCTGAGCGCGCTCCTCTCGTGGACTGCCAAAAGCTCAGCCTCTAGCTTAGTGGCCCTCTCATGGGCTGCAGCAAGCTCACCATCCCTGAGCGCGTCCCTCTCGTGGGCCGCCAGAAGCTCAGACTCTAAATTAGAAAACCTTTCATGTGCTGCCACAAGCTCACCCTCCCGGAGCACGTCCCTCTCACGGGTCACCAAAAGCTCAGAATCAAGCTCGACAATCCTCTCCTGAGCAGTAATAAGCTCCCTCTGCACAAGGCTAAGATCCAGCTTCAGCTTGTCTTGATTATAGGCCCTCGAAAGCAAGCAGATGGAGGAAGTCGAAACCTAAAAAAAAAAAGGAGTCAAAAACACAGGAAACGACTTGAGAAAGGGAAATAACAGACCCTTACCTGAGCCAGACCTTCCAAATACGTGTTGACGATATTATCAGTGCCCGAAGCGCTAAGCTCAGAAACTTCTGCCCCAAACACAAACCTCCCAAGCCTTGCCCTGATAGCTGCTGGTCTCCCCATCATAGCACCAGCCCAAATCGGCACTTGGGTAGAAGTTCCTGAACAAGGAGGAGACAAAGGAGGGGTAGCACGAGGAGAGGATAAAGGTGGAACAGATGTACCTGGCAAGGAAGATTCTGGAGCAGCAGTTGGAGAAGTTGCCAGTTGAGAAGGGGCCACCGTGGAAGCCACATGGGGGGCATCATCTGTCCTTATCACTTTGGGAGAAGAAGATTCTGGAGCAGCAGTTGGAGAAGTTGCCAGTTGAGAAGGAGCCACCATGAAAGCCACATGGGGGGCATCATCTGTCCTTATCACTTTGGAAGAAGGAGGGCTCCTGCTAGAAAAACGGGACACCACCACCCTCTTACTCGCTGCAAGAAATAGAGAATGGTTAAAAAAAAAAAAAAAAGGGAGAGGAAACTAGCTCACCCTTTTTCTTCGAAGAGGAGCTGCCAGATTTCTGAGATGGAGCTACAGCTCTAGTATACTTGGGCAGGAGAACTCCCAAATCTTTACAAGGGCAAGCTTTGACAGCCTCCAATTTCCACTCCTGGTCCCGGGAAAGCACAGGTACATCTACATAGAAAAAGTGAGCACACACACAAAAAAAAAAAAAAAAAAAAGAAGTGTGCAGCATACCGGGCTTTTTAGCAGCACCCCAATGTGTTGGCACCAAAACTCTGTCGGCTTCTGAAGCCCATTCTCCACCAATAAAGAAGAAACAATATTTCCAGCCGCCGCAATTAGAGCGC
>CAUOFW020006361.1:0-24229 GCA_963454935.2 Ilex paraguariensis
CCACCTCCATGGAAGTAGATAATGATTGGGAGCTTCGAGTTTGGAGGAAGATTACAAGGTTTGAAGATGCGAAGGAGGTGTTGGTTGTTGGGTTCAGAGGGATGTCTTTGGAGAGAGCGATTTGGGTTGATTTTGAATCGTCACCGGTAGTGTTTTCCGGCTTTGGAAGGAGCTTTGAAATGCTTCGATTCGGTTGAATGAGCCATTTGGGTTTGGATAAAGTCCAGCGGCTTGTAATAAATCGATGGATGTCTTTGCCGTTGATGGTTGCTCAGCCATGGTTGATTGGAGAGAGAGTGAGAGAGACTATTTTGCATTACTGTAGAAGGGTTTTTATGTAATTATACCGCCGATCCTATTGATGGATTTAGATATCCCAAAATTTAGGTGGGATAACTGGAATCGGTTCTAATGATATAAGTGGGCTAAAAGCATACGGTCCCATTTTTTAAGCCCAACGATTATCTCATTTCATAACAAGTGTCCAAAATTAGGTTTTATGGGCCTCCAGATAATTTTACCCAATTTAAATTGTGTTATCCCCTTGCATCCATCAAACTAAACACAAATGTAAAGTAAAAAACACAAGATTTTTACTCTTTTGTAGTGAAAAATATTCAAAATAACGGTAACTTAGAAAGCATACAAGATTTTTGTTATTTCTGTTGCATTATTGGTTTATTTGGAGGAATAGGAATGAATTTTTGTTCCAAAACTTGGAGAATGACCCCGGGGTTGCTAGTGCAAACTGTAGTAGGGTATCTTGACCAGTTTGAGAAGGCTACGGAGGTGGACTTCATGCAAAACAATGTATCAAATCTTGTTCGATGGTCTCCCCCAAGCTCAGGTAAATTTTGATGGGACAGTATTTAATTCTGAATGGTCGATGGGAGTGGGTGTTATTATCAAAAATAATTCTGGGTTATTTATTGCGGGGATGTCGAAGAAGATAAGTATGGTATATGATGTGCAAACAACAGAGATTATTGCTGCAAGGGAGGCTTTGTTATTTGCTAGGGTAGATGGATTGTGAGGAGATCACACTGGAAGGGAATTCATCCTCTCGTGATGAAGATGATAGTTGATTCTCAAGAGAATTTTTCTCCTTTAGGATCTATTATAGCAGATATTAAGTGTCTCATACATACTTTTACTTATTTCTTGCTTCTACTATTAGATGTACTGGCAATGGTGTTGCGCACCATCTTGTTAGAATGGCTAGATGTTACGAACATTTTCATGTGTGAGAGGATATGATACTGGAGTCTTTGATACCAATTCTCTATTCAGATGATTCTAATTAATACATTCTATCGTTTCTGTCAAAAAAAAATAAAAATAAAAAGCATACAAGATTAAGTGAATTCTATCTAATGTTATAAATATTAATAGTTTTTTACATGTATTTATTAATCAATTTATGGTATTTACATTAAATATTTTCTGGCCCCGTTAGAACATAATAGACCAGACTGTACTAAGATTTATTAACAAACAGAAGTTCATGTTACTGATAGTCCAATAATTTAATGCCACCTTATCACTTTCATGTAATCACACCGTTGACAAGTTCAGATAATTTCCTCAAGAAAAGACAATGAGGATTGTTGATTTTTCTCCTGGTTTCATTCATTGCAGAACTGTACCCTTTTTATGGCAAGTGAGTTACTGTAACTGAAACCTCAGGGGAGTTACCAAAATCTCTCTCTCTCTCTCTTGTGTGCTTTGTAAGTCCATCGGGCCTGTTCTGCTGTTCAATTTGGAAGTATGCTCTTTTCATTTATTCTTGTTGATTTGTTGAATCTTATTTAAATTTTCTCGTTTTAGTCGATCTAAGCCTTTACCCATTTTGGTCTTACTTTTCTTGATCTGTTTGGGCTTTTGTATCTGCTGTAGTGGTGGTTCTTCTTAGTGTTCAAAGTTGTTATTTTTCCCTCTTTGCTTTTTTAAGTTATGAGAATTCAAGTTTCTTGATTTCATGGAGTACCCATCTTTTAGATTTCTTGGATTTCAGAGTTAATATCGTATTGATCAGAATTGAAGAGTATGTGGGTCTTGTTCGTATGATAACTAATTTGTTGAGTTGATTCTTAGGGTTTGGTTTCTATGATTTGTTTCTTTGCCTCTTTTGTTGTCATTGTTCCTCCGAAAAACACGAACTTGGACAATCGTTTCTCTGGGTGTCGTTTGTGTGAACTCTGAGTACTATAATTCAAGTTAGGGTTTTGTATTCAATGGTTTTCTTTCTTCAGCTTTGTGTATCTTTCTTGCTTTGGTAAAAAGTCTTGACTGGTGAGTTCATCTTGTTATGGATTACGGTCGAGAAACCGGGTTTTCGAATGAAAATGTGGTTCACATAGTTCCTGGAACCCCTGGGAATGGTGGTGTTGAGAATTGGGATCCAGGGTCCACTGACCAGGCAGTTTGGGCAACTGAGGATGATTATAGGGCTTGGAATAGGGAGACATCAGTTGATACTGTTTCCAATTCAAATTATGATGGAAGGCAATCCCGATCCCGGTCTGGAAGCGAGCCGCCCAACAAGAAATCAAGAAATTCCCAATCTGGGGATTTGGGGTCTAGTAATCGATCAAAAGTAATAGGAAAGATGTTCTTTAAGACCAAACTATGCTGCAAATTCCGGGCGGGGACTTGCCCATATATCAGTAACTGTAATTTTGCGCATAGTATTGAAGAACTTCGTAGACCCCCTCCCAATTGGCAAGAAATTGTGGCTGCCCACGAGGAAGAACGAGGGGTGTCATCTGAGCCAAGGGAAGAATTCCAGATTCCATCATTTGCTTCTGGTTTTATTGGGGAGACTCAGAGGTCTTATAAAGGGAGGCATTGCAAGAAGTTCTATACTGAAGAGGGCTGTCCATATGGAGATAATTGCACTTTCCTCCATGATGAACAGTCGAGAGCACGGGAGAGTGTGGCCATAAGTTTGGGTCCTGGGCCAGGTGGTGGACAGATGGGTGGTGTCGGCGGCGGTAGCAGCGGCGGTAGCCTGAAGCCTTCGAATTGGAAAACAAGGATTTGTAACAAGTGGGATATGACAGGGTATTGCCCATTTGGAAGCAAATGTCATTTTGCTCATGGGTCTGCAGGTATGATTTTCCATTTCCTTTTGCAGTTAAACATCAGAGGAAGTTGGGCATGTGACCTAGGACTAGATACACTTGATTTGAAGATGCTTATATCTTATTATCTCAATATTACTTGATTTCTTTTGGAACAACAACATTACACATTATCTCATAGTGGGGACAATTAAGGGTTCATTAATTTTAGTTTCCTTGCAAGTGTTGGTGTATGGATGCCTAGAAAAGGCACATAACACAAAAGGACTGCACCATATAAATATCCTTTTCACAACTTGTTGAATCTAATATTACTAGTTTCTTCTATATGCATGAACACATGTCGTGGAGAGCATATACACAAATTGTAGCTACATCCTTCATTTGGAGTTTGGAGAGTGATATCATCCAAAATTTCATATATTTGTTGTAGTTATAGGTTCGTGCCTATGCTTACTGCTGATTGGATTAAATTTAACAATTACAAGTTTTTATGAATGACATGAGTGGATCTATTGTTACGAATAGTATACTGGAAATATTGCAAGGCAGGCAGCTTAACCATTGTAACTTGAATTTTCAGTTACATCCTTGGATGTAATTAGGGATAGATCTAATTATAGAATGAGTCTCACTATGTGTGTGCATGTGTGTGGTGTCATTCTATAACCATTTGGTGCATAATTCTCATTTTATAAAAGGAGGCAAGGTGTCACACAAACTGTGAAGACTGTGCCTTGCTCCTGAATCCCTCAAATCATGTTTCATGAAGTAGCAAATGAGGATGCCCAAAATGACGTGCAGATTTCAAATTAAGGCTTGAGCCTCATTGGCTTTTCGAAGAAATATATATACATATATTGCATGCTTCTGATGTTCAGATCACAAGGTTTCAATCAAGTGCATGCATTTCCTTGGGCCTTAGAATTTCAGAACATAGCTCTTATATTCTTTCAGATTATATGGTTAGCTTGGCTTCAAGCTGTGACTCTGTAGTTGACTGTTCCTTTGTTCAAATGTGATTTTTCTGATATGATGAGATAGATATTGAAACTTGGTTTCTATAAGTTTATATTGAAATATGTGATCAAACAAAAAAGTTTATATTGAAATCTGATAGCTATTTTGCAGAACTGCATCGTTATGGTGGGGGTGTAATGGAGGGGGAAGTTAAAGATTTTTCTGCTTCTCTGGATCAAAAGCAGGGGATGTTGCCTTCAAGAACTTCAAGTGATAATGCAGTTCCACCTCTCATTTCAGTTCCTCACTTAGACGGTTATCATGTTGGGGTTCCACCACAGAGGTTGTCCAATGTAATCCCGAAGGTAGGGCAGAGACCCCATCAGAAGTGGAAGGGTCCAGACAAAATTAGTAAAATATATGGTGACTGGATCGATGAAATCGAGTAGAACACGAAATTCCTTGCCTGCACTCATTGAAACAAATTGGGAGGAGTCAATTATACCCTCTTCAAGTGGAAGAGAGGCAACTTTGTAGTTCTAGGACTAGGATTTGAATTAAGTGGAGCTTGAGTTGGCTTTTGTTTCCAAGTTTTTGGACATCATGTTCCCTTGTAGAGTTTGAAGCCTTTTGCAGGTTTTCAAGGCTTCACTTTGCTTATGCAATCTCTCTGTTTTACCAAATATAAAAGCCAGTTAACCCGGTTTTATCAAATATAAAAAGCCTGTTGTCCTAAATTTTTTTGTTGTGCCATTGGATCATATTTACTGCTTAAAGCTGATGGTTTGTTGTGCAGAGTGTTATTTGTTGCAGATAATCTTCCTTTTGTACACTGCAGTTATTGAGCACATCTGTCGAGTTTGGCCTAACTCAATCGCATGATGAGAATCTGCTGTCAAGATTAGACCGTATGACTTCTGCCAACCCTATCCTCAAAGTTTGTAAGAACTTCAAGATACGAAAATTATTGAATTATCAGTTACAATTTATTTGGGTCAAGTTATGTTAATACGAACAATCTCGCTTAGTTTGAGTTGTTAAAAAAAATTGGTGTACAGTTATTCGGGCCTTCTCATGTTATTTAATTTAGGGATAATTGTTTTTTTTTCTCCTTGTAGTTTCATTTAGAAGTATTTTACTTTAAAATTATGTACATTACCCTTTTATAGTGATGTACCAAAGTGAAGTAATTGCCGCCATTAACGAAATTATAAAATTATCATAATACCCATATTGGAAAATTAGATTGATCCGTCTGATGTACTCTTTTACTCATGTAATGAACGAAAATTACTACCAAGGCTGAAGCAGAAATCTTCCACTCTTTAGCATGCCGAGTCTCTTCTCCCTCAACTGGGGCTTTTTATTTGGAACTGAAAATTACTTACTCATGTTTTTCTTCAATGTTTTTTGATTTGGGATTGATGCCCTAGTTTTTTGGATATTATATCATATATTATAAAAGGTATTTTAGGCACTTAAATAATGTTTTTTTTTGGAGTAAAACAATGGAAATAAAGCCCACATGATGTTTTAGGCATGTGAAGCACATTCTCTGTTAATTTGAAAGATAAAAGTAACGATTTTATTTTGATACATAACTATAAAGGGGTAATGTACATAATTTTAAACGTCAAATAGGTAAACGTCAAATAGGTAAAATGCTTCTAGTCGAAACTACGGGGCTGAAAAACAATATACCCTTTAATTTATGATCTCTAGACAATGCTCCTCATCTTCATCACCAGGACTCGCTCAACGGCTCTGATTCTGACCATGGATGAGAAACCAATCGGCCCAACCCCATGCAATACATAAATGAAAATGAATCATTGGAAGGTACTTTTAGCATCAATGTTAGGGATGACAATGAAGACGAAAGAGGAGGCAGTGGCAAGAGGGATATAGCCGGAGGTCCGAGCACAGCGGAACGAGTCGAAGGACACGATGAGGTAGAAAAATTTTCAAGGTCACACTCGACGAGGCATTCAATAGCTAGGACTAAAGAAGAAGAAGAATATAGGTTTACATTGAGACTACCAGAACGAGCAATGCTACGCGGATTTAAAAAGTAGACTTAAAAACTAGACTTGATAATCTCAACCATTGATACATAGAAAGCTCAACAAATTCCCAAAAAAAAAAAAAAACACACAAAATTTTAAAAAAATACAAACAACATTTCATGTAGCATAGGATTAATCACCAACCCCCTTTTTTCTTTTCTCTACTCCAGTTTTGGTCCTCCTTTCATTGAGAAATTGAGATGGCTACAATAATAGATACTTTAATTTTAGGCGGATGACTGAACCATGATGGTATATTAATGAAGTTTTTCAGAGATTAAAATCATAGAAATGGAAGAATTAGAGTTGTGTTACGAATCATTAACGCTATGGACTTGCTCGAATTTTTGTTAGGAAGAGACCATAGGATCTTACTTACATTATCTTGTGCAATTCATCTATTGTGACTTAGTTAAGGATTTGAATCATGAAAACAATCTTTTCGCATGAAAGATAACATTGCACATGTTTTATCTTTTCTAAAATTTGTAATGATGAGAGTCTCGTGTATTAGGTTGTTCATTTATCTTCATTTAATTACATGCACTGAAATCTATCTTATGTAGTTGGAGTTTTGTGTTGGAGCTGGAAAAAGAAATGGAAAAAGGAAGAAAGAAAGAAATTTTGATCCATTTTGGTTAGTGTGTGATGTTCGAAACTTGGGCATTTAGTTTACACAAGAAATTATGGTTTGGTAGAGACAAGTAGGGGTGTTAATTGAGACAAGATACTCAGATTCGACTTGAACTTGACTCAAACTCGACTTGTATTTTAAACGAGCTTAGGTTTGAATAATTTTTTAGGCTCAGCTAAAAAAACGAGCCTAAAAAAACTTGACTCAAATTTGTAAAGCTAGACTCGTTTGAATATAAAATAGTCGAGCTATAATTTAACTCATCAAAACTTAAATCACTCCATTTATTAAATGGAATTAACCGATACATCTAGTTATAACTTTAACTCTTTAAGACTAAAATCATACCTAATAATATCATACAATTTTCATATTTCACTAGTAGCGAAACTGTGTGGAATTGGACTTAAATAAATCATAGACTTAGATGTTAGGAGTTCGACCTTTCATTGGTGTTTTCTAGGCTTAATTGATATTGTGATTTATGAGCGAAAGATAGATACAATGATCACAAATATCTCTTTCAAAATTATTTATCAACGGTTCAAATTATTCTATATAAATGATTCATATTTAATCTAACGGTTCCAAATTACTCTCATTGAAATAATATCCCTCCTGTTTCTATCACTTCATTTTTAGTCTTCTCAGTCATCTCTCTCCTTGATTTCCTCCCTCTTTCCTCTCCAGACCATTCGTTTCCTCTAAAGGTTCAAATATCGTTTTAGAATATTTTCATTTTCAAGAATGTCGAAACAAAAATAGTGATAAAATTGAAATTTTAATATTTCGAGATATTTTATAATGTTTCAAGATGTGTTATAATATTTCAATGCATTTGTACAATTATTTCAAAATATTTTAAGATATTTTAAGTAATATATTTCAATCAATGTATTAACAAAATAATCCTTAACTTTTTTTTTTCTCACTATATTTTTAAAAGGAGTCGAAATGTTTTCGAAACGGGTCGACGACCAGATCTTTCTTCAGCTTCCAACTCTGGCAACCCACCTAGCTGTTAATGTTTGTTTAAAATTGGGACTACCTCTCTCTTAGCGTTCCAGCGCCACCGTCACCAGCAAAGCGCCTCCATCACCGCCACAGCACCACCGTCACGACCACAACCATCTCCCAGGTATTTCTTTCCATTCCCCTCCCCTCTTTCTGTCTCTCTGCTTCCCAAATACACACAGAACACAATTTCCTTCACTCCCCAAACCCCAATCATAATGCCCATGAAATGTTTGTTAAAATGCATAAGAGAAACACTGCCCCAATTCTGTCTTTGCCAGAACACATGTGTTCGACGAAATGTCGCTACGGACACTTCCCCACCGCACAGCCCACAAACACCATGTGTTCTATATTGCACTTGTTTGTGCCGTGTTTTCACAAACCTGTGTACAGGTTGAATTTATTTTTGGGTCCCATTTTTTGAAGAATTTTATTCCAGAACTATACACCAAATACATTTCCTGATTATTTTTATGAGAATTCGATTTGCACGTTTCATGGCTGAAGTTTTTCCAGTGTTAAAATTAGCTGTGTTGAAGTTGGAATTTTTTTTTTTTGGACATGTGCATGCATCTAAATAAACTCTAGATAGTGGATCTTAATTTATTGAGTGTTTAATTTTTAGGAAATGTATTTGGTGTTATCCAATTGGTCACTACAATTTTTTTAGGAATACCTCGTTCTGGGATGCTCCCACTGTCCCACATATAAAATCCACAGGTACTTTGATCCATAGTTCAAAATGACAATAAATATGATTTTTCATGCATTCTCACATTTTGTAAATTATTTAATCTTTCACCATGAATGAGGTAAGGCTGAGTGTTACAAACTTAAGTTGCATTATTAGAAACTGAGTGTGGATGTTTCAGGCAAGGCTCTTGAGCATGGATTGTTCACTCACAATTCATTGGTTTAAGGAACTTTACATATCAGCAATATAGATTGTTCACCAATATCGCCGGAAGCTTTACATATCATTAAGTTTGTTCTAGAAATTTTATTCTTGTTTCCAAGTGTTGTTGCATGTTTCATCAAAGATTGAGCGAAATTACTCCTTTGTGCATTATTTCTATTTAGTAGAAGCTTCCTTATGGTGGATCCTTTATGAAGCTAAGTTTTTTTTTTTAGCCCATTTCCTTTTGTGCTTATTTTTATGGAGTAACCATTATTCGGCATTTTCTTATTGCTCGAGTGGAAATTATGATTTTGTGCTCAAATTGATTGTTGTTCCATTAGGATCATTGAGGTTACCTATCTCTTTGCGTACGAGTTGTGTTTATTCAATTTGTTGTTTTATTGCCATTCATTTCCTTTGTTTTGTGTGAAATTTGAAATTTTGATACTTTAGTTTGTTTGAAATTTAAAATTATGTTAGTTGGTGTTGTCATTAACCAAGAAGGGTTCTATGTCATTAAATTATTACTTAGGTTGTACTTCGTTATTTTGTTATGTTTGATTTTTTATGTTGACCATTTGATTTCATGCTTATATGATGATTTATAGGGTACTAATATTCCTATTTGTTGAGTTTTCATAACTGTTCATGGCTTGCTATATACTTAGTGAACAAATGTGTCATCATGGTTCAAGGTCGCGGTATCGGCTCTTGTCTCGGAGGCCACTGAGACACATCGGTCGCGGCATCGAGACGCGGTATGGGCCGATACGCCCAAAACACTATATAAAAGGCTCAAAAAAATTTGAAAAAAATAAAAAAAATTGTAATAAATGTAAATAGCATCATCAATGCATCATATCCCTAAAAGACATTATTTAACACATTAATCATTTCAAAAAAAAATAATAAGGATGCTAATGAAAAATATTTATTATCATTTATATTCAAGGTTAATATAATTTAATTTGTAATTTTTAAAAATTATAAAAAAAATATAAGTGTATAATTCTTCATTTAATTATTTATAATGTATCTGATTAGATCAATTATATGTATATGTATTTTATGTATGATGATTATATGTATTTTCTCAATTATGTACATTTAATTATTAAATCATCAATACATATACAAAAACAAACTTAAGAAGTTAAGTTCTCATTAAATTATATGATAAATATTAAAATTATATGATAAATATTAAAATTATATGATAAATATTAAAATTTATATAATTAAAAAGTTTGGGCTAAAACCAAAAAAAACAAAAAGAAGGGGGTAGGGAATTTAATTTTTGGGTCTCATAAGGCAAAGCCTCAACCCACTGACTCTCAAACAGTCGGACTTCGACCAATGCAAAGAGAGAGAGAGAGGGAGAGAGAGAGGAAGCACAGAGATGATGGGTCTCTGCTACTCGAGACTCATCGTCGTTGAAGCTGGATCTCTTGCTACTCGAGTAGTCCGAAGGGTTTCTGCAATTGATCCGCAATGTTGATCGTTGATCCGCGGTTTCTGTACTTGGGTCATTTACTACTGCACAGAAGAAGGAAAGTAGGAACAATTAGTGTAAAAGGGTCTCTAATTGGGGAGATTTACCACAAATTTTCAGGTTTATGATCTATTCGTTCTTCTTTTGTTTTTATTATGGTGAAAGAGGTCTGATTTAGGGTTCAATTCCTCTTTTTTTTGCCTTTTTTTTTTTTTGCATTTTCTTTGTTGTGCGTATTAGGTCGATTTGAAAGTGAATCGGCCGAGTTTGTCCGAGTTGGGCCGAGTTTGTTTGAGTTGGACCGAGTCAAATCCGAGTTTGTCCGAGTTGAACCGAGTTGGCCCGAGTCAGAACCGATTCATGGTAGACTTGTGATAGTCTTGTATCGTGTATCGTTATCGTATCACTCTCTGCAGAGGCGGATACGACTCGACCGAGTTGTATCCGACTTGGCCGATACTTTGAACCTTGTGTGTCATGCTACTTATAATACTTTTTTTTTTTTTTTTTTTATTAATTCCTCTGTTTGTACATTAAACCCAATGCTTATTTTCCTTTTTTTTTTTGGGATAACCTTACATTGCACGGAGTGAATGTTTGTGAAAATGTTGATTTGATGTTAATTTGGTGTCAGAACACACATACACTCTCGTAGAACCCCTCCTTCCCACCCCCACCCCCACCCCCACCCAAAAAAAAAATACCCACAGAACACAAGTACACTTACCCCAAACCCTTTACTTTTCGTCACACCTATGACTTTTGAATTTTGTTTTCTGTCCACTCACAACGCTCTTTCTCTCATAGTTGATCATTGAGGCCTTCTCAATCCATTCTTCTTCGAGGACTATAATCTACCTCAAAAATAGCCCAGATAAGGTATGTTTTTTCCGGATAAAATTTGCTTTTATGTTCTTTTTTAATTTTTGTTGTATTTCATGCGTTTTTGAATGGATATTTTGTTCCAAATTAAAATGTTTGAAATGGGTTGTGGTTGAATAGACCAATTCTTCATGGGTAATATTTTTTGTTGTTCAATGTTTATAGAGATTTTGCACAACTCCCACCCACCCACCCACCCACAAAAAAAAGGAGAAATGGTTTCTAGAAAAGTTTAAAGAAAACCCATAACTCCATAAAACGATAGCTTTTGGTAAAGATGGTTAGAAAAATGTAATAATGAAGTAATTACAAAATGCGAATTTTACAATTACTTTAGGTGAGTATAGTTTGATTAGATGTAATTTGAATTTGATTTGATAAAATTCAATGAATTTTGTAATCACTTTATGCTCGATTTTGGTGCGAACTTTGTAGTTATTTTAGATTCAATTCGAATTTTGGGATTCTTAATTGCATTTCTTCTGCTTCAATTGAATTGATAATTGCATCACTTTAGGTTATTTTATGTGTGAATAATTACGTTGTGTATCTTTCGATTCCAAATAATTAGGCGAAGTCCTTAATATTATTTTCACACTCACATCTTATGACTTATATAGTGGTATAATATGTGGTACACTTCATACGCTTGTGAAACTATCCATCAATTTAAACTATAGTGACACAATTTAAGAATTTAAACTATATTAAAAATTTCCAATGAATATATGGAAAAATTTCCTTCAGTGACTTTATTTATTAAAGTTTTGGCTTAGGGATAATTATGACTCTGAATCTTCTATTGTTTTGCGAGATTTTTAAGTGCCCTTTACGAAAAAAGTATGTTTTGCTCCACTTTATTGTTGTTAGCATCCTAACGTTTATGCACAAGCTTGAGTTTTTCGCAATTCAGTAGTTGATTAGTAAGTTTTTTTATTCATAGTACTTGGACATTTACTAAGTGAATGATATCTTGTACCTTTCATGTATGTACAATGGCTTTAATTATCATAGATTTTATGATTTTATAGTTTCAGTTTGAATATATGTGATTTAGATATTATAATTCTTTATTTTTATTTAATGGGTGGTTTAACGAGTGCAAAAATTTGGATATTGTTTGCATGCCATAGCGGTAGTGGCATATTTTTCAAACTTACATGATTCCACAGTCTATATATGTTCCCTTGATCACTTGTCCATGCACCCACTTTATGTCTGCACATTTTTTGTTTCAGTTAGTTTTTTTTTCCTTTAGTGGTAATGAGAGAAGAAATTAGTCTTTTTTGTTGTACAAAGTGATAAAATGGGTTATTATTTGTAAGGGAAGAAGGCTTTAATAAAAGAGTAATTTAGAGAATGATATATTGTTCATTGATTTTTTTTTTCTGGTATGTACATTGTTTATTGAAATTTGGCCTTTTTTTTTTTGTTTTGCCATTTTTTTTTTAAGTTTGGATTGTTTGATGATTATTTTCTATACGAATTTATGAGGGTTTTTAATGGAATGAATAATGTCACTTTAGCCTTTTGACTTGGTTAGTGTTTATTTATAAGAGTGTAATATTTGTATTTGGATTGTTAGGAGTTATTTGTGTTGTGTGGTATTAGATGCACGTCTACTAGTCGCATTAGTGTCCTTCTCCCTCTTGATGGATTAGTTATCACAACAAATATCGTATATCCGGAGGTGTTATTGGACTTGGTGTAATTATTATAAATTTTTTAAATGTGTTGCAAATTACGTAATCTGACGTTTGTGACTATTGTTATAATTTTAATAGCTTTTTCCACACATGTATGATGATAAATTTTCAATGAATATATGTCTCATTAGTATAACGCTAAACAAATTTCATTTTTTTTAGAATTTGAGTCCATCTGTGTTTGATCCATTGAATGAGCGTAGATTTCTTTATTGGGAAACTAATAAGGTACTTTAATGATATATTATTCTTTTTAACTTTATTCATATGCTTTTATCCTGTTCTTATACTTTCGTGTTTAACATTATATAGATTGTTGTTCAATCTTTCGTGTTTAACATTACATAAATTGTTGTTCAAGTTAGCACGTGAAACTTGCGGTGTATATACACACTTTCTTGCGCATTCTGCGTCAGTTGTTTCCGCGGGCCTATTGTGTTCAGGCCCCACAGTGGCTTTGATTATCATGTAGTAGCTTACTTTGCAACTTATCACAAAAACCGTGTTTTTTAGGTTGTATTATTTGGGTAAACATAAGATATAGTGGATATATTATGTGTAATCTAAATATGCTTGTGAATTGTTCCTAAAACTGCATCATGCACTCAGGTTTACATAAAACTGCTATCTGTTTGTATTTTATATTGTGCATTTTCAAGGTAGACACCAACTTAATTTCAAACAATGATCTCCAACTATAGTTGCGTCGTGCCCTTAGCCGTGGATTGTTGGGTATGAATTGTTTGATTTTTGGAGATTGTAATGTTTATTTCTCAGTTATGTATATAGGTTCACATTTTCGTGGTCTCCTATTTTTAAAGAAAATTCTACCAAAATTTTGCAAAAATAACAAGTTATTATTAGGTTGATTTAAATTTCTTAAATTAAATGATGTAAATACTAACCTATATCAAATTAACATAATTTGCGTGGGTTTTTGTTTATTCTGTGTTTAATATGGTAAACTAATTAAACGTTTATGGAGATATGTTTGGCTTGATGTGAAATTACTTTTTGTTTTGGTTCTTGGGTATGGATCGTTGATTTTGTGAGGTTGTTTTTCAATTCTGTATACACGTTTATATTTTCATGGTCTCCTATTTTCAAAAGGAATTGTGTCGAAACTTTGAAAAAATATCGAGTTATTAGTAAATTAATTGATTTATGTGACCTAAAAAATTTCTTTTACTTGATTGATTTTACTTCCTTTAATTAAATGAAATCTATAATAACTTACATCAAATTAACCGAATTGCTGGGGGCTGCAAAGTGACTTCAGTCATTGGTTGTTGGCCTTGGTTTTTTCTTTACATGTCGGTTGTGTGAATCGAGTTTAGTACAGTGAGCCAAACACACGTGTGATTGGTTTATTTTGATTCGAATTGATTGTTGTTTTGGTAAATGAGTTGGGAATGGTGATTTTTGGGAGAATTTTGATTGTAAACTTTGATTATTGTTATATTTGATTTTGAACTGTTAATTCAATAGACTTTGAGTTTTTAGACAAGTTGCGAATTTCTTGGGCTCGTATTTTTACACAATCTATCCCAAAATAGTAATTGCCAAAAAATATCAACCTGTTTATATTGATTTCAATTTTTTTAATTAAAGCAACTTAAAGTATTTTTTTTTTCAAATTAATCGGTTTGTTTACATGGCACCGTGCCTTTCGGCACGGGTTACCCCTAGTTTATAATATAAAACAAGACGATTTCAACAAGTCTATCTTACAGTTTCAAATTTATTCATCTAATAGCCAAGAAATTACCTCTAAAAAATTCAATTGATCTACACGAAATTCCCCACCCCTCGCTTTTCTATCCCATCCCCAGCCGTTGGTGAAGACTTAAAAAAAAAAAAAACCCTTTCAAGCTCGCTTGTGCTCTCTCTCTCTCTCCCTCTTGCCTCATGACTCTTCCCTCACCAGTTTCATACCCCCTTTTCTCACCATAGCGCCACTTCCACTACCAACGCCATTAGGACTGCATACCAGCACCAAGCCACCATCTTTGGTAATCCCTCCACCGTGCGAACCCCTTATTTTCCCCAACCCTCCCCTCTCTACACACAAGCACAACTCCCCTTCCCCTCTCCTCTCCTTGGACCACTCTCAAGTTATCTATTTCACTTTCTGTTAAACCCATCTCCCCAAAATTTTCAAATTTCACAAATCCCTTTCTCACATGCATGAATCAACCCCACAACCTTCTATCTTCTCTCTCCTCTGTTCTTATCACTCTCTCTGCAACACCAACCACCACCAACAAACTAATGCCACACCACTCACAACCATGACCCAGATCCACACCCACCAGTGATGCTTCTCTCTCTCTCGGTTCAATCCCACACACGTGTCCACCCAACACCTTCACCACCAACTATAGACACCACATGTTTGTCAAAAGTTCTCATAGAGTTTTTGCTCTATTTCTGCCAAAGCACTGCATTTGTTTATTTCTCTCTCTCATTTGTTTGTTCAGTTACCACTCATTTTCCTGAAATCAATCGTTCTGTAGCTAATAGCTTTTTTTTTTTCCCGTGAACACATGCAACTTAACAAAGAGGATTTGACAAACTTAATTGCTCTATTGATTGGAAGCCAAGCACACAATAATCATTTTTTACTTTAACTTTGGTTAGAACCTTGCTATGTAACACAACATTCATGAATCAATTTGACTTTAATTTTATTGAAATTGAATTAAAGCTAATAGTGGTACTAATCATTCCAATCCATTGAATTGTTTTTTCCCATTTAGGTGTTTGATGAATTTCATGATTATGGTGCTTCACCCAAATTAATCCAATGAAGGTAACAACTTTCATTCAATTTTACTACAAAGACCTCTTCTTGGTCTTTTTTATTTGTTTTTAGTTCTTGAAGAAGTTTTTTTTATTAGTTTAAAATTATTATTATATTTTATATAACAACTTTGAGATTCATTGTGTTTTCAAAACCCTCTGTAAGTGGGCATGCCTTTCATTAACATAGTGACTTGGTGTGAAACTTAAGTTTAGATAATGTTTGTGCTTGAAGGCACTATGCAACATAAAAAATCTATAATTATAAAGAGATGTGTGATGGTTTTCGGTTTGGTAACAAAGTGCGGTCCATTGGAGTGGTAAGATAAATTTTGTTAGTCGGTGCATATTGGTTTGTGTGTGATTCAATAATAAATTTACAAACTATTGTTTAAAGGATGAACCAGTAGCCGATGACACTTGCTCATATATTTTTATTTTCTTTTAATCCATTTGGAAAAAATAATTTGTAATTTTTTATCGATTGTTGTTTATTTCTATTCCTATTGGTAATTTGGCGTCATAATCCTATCAGGGATTTGGTATTCAATTTAGATAGTTTCTCTCAATTATTAAGGCCTTTTTTCAAATTTTGTAGCGGCCTAGAGCATTTGCATCTACTTAGAGAGTTTGACCATGTTGGTTTTAGCTGTCTAACAATTTGGAGAATGCCCTTCATGTAAGAAGACAAGCTTTTGGTATGTAAATTACCTTTTTGATATGAACTGCATTGTAGCAGTTTAAACACTTCATATCTATACATGTATGCATTGAGTCTAAAAATCTCTTTTACTCTACGTAATTTACAATATTTCTTGATCAAAGGATGCAAATGTGTTTGAATTGCATTGGTAGTTATGATGTAATTAATCCGGTTTTTTATTGGTTAAAAAAATTATTAACCCTATAATATGCCACAACATTTGACCTATGTGTATGATTATAAAAAAGATATAACAATTAAAATGTATCCATTATTGGCCTTAAATTCATTGTTGAGTTGGTAAAATCAAAACATGCGGAAATAAGTTGCTTTGGGTTTGCTAACCTGGGGCTCAGTTTGAGCTTAAATAACTTCATTCCTCTTTTTTTTCTTTACTCTTTTTTGGTGCCAAATAACAGTAAGTTGCCAATTAAAGTTTTTCCTTTCTTAACAAGATTCTTTTTACGAATGATTGGACAATAGTGAACGGTGTTGTGAAAAGCGAGCCTAGGCGAGAAGTGAAGTGAAGCGAGCCTTGGTTGCCTTGAATATCTAAGGTGAAGCGAGGAAAAAACGAGTTTAGACGACGAAGTGAAAAAGCGAGCCAGGCGAGAAAAGTGAACGCCTAACTGTAATTTTTTTATTTTCTCCTCCTCCTTCTTTAACATTAACAACCAAACCCTAGCAGAGATAATGTTATATGTGTATATGCATAAAATAAATTGATTGATTTGTATAACAGTATCATATGACAATCTGTCTTATTATGATCAGATAATGTTGAATGCTTTGTTTTTATATGAATGCTCTTGTTAATCAATTTGCTTGGTTAATCAAATTGATTAATCAATTTGCATAAAATAAATTGATTGACTCGTGTAGCAGTATCATATAACAATCTGTCTGATTATGATTAGAAAATGTTAAATGTTTTGTTTTTATATGAATGCTCTTGTTAATCAATTTGCTATATGCTCTATTTAATTATTCAATTTGTGAGTACTTTGTTTGGTGGTGATATTAATCAATTACGGTGAAAGTCGAACCCACATTTGCTAACTTTACATTTAGATGACGTGATTATATCAATTGATTATTTTTAGAATACAATAATGTTCAATAATTAATATCTTGTCTATTTAAAATATGTTGATGTTTATTATTTTGATTGCATTTAAATATTTAATATTTGTAAAGTTAAAACTTGAATATTTAGGAGTAATCTAAGTATGAAACTAAAATATTTGCCTATTTTTTATATTGTTCGTTTTGCTTCAATTAAGCGCTCGCTTCGCTTCTCACCCTCAGGAGACCGGTTCTCTTCGATTCGCTTTACGCCTTAAATAACACTGGTAGTGAAATTCCAATATCATCTTTGATATGTTTATGTGCATTCATTTTAAACTGAATTCAAGACCTAATGACATCAACTTTGCTTAGTCATTGTAGTGAGTTCTATGGCATATTTGCTTTTCATATATTTATTTCCCTCATTGTCTTTGTCAAGACGAAAAATTGTTGATTTTTGAGCGTTAGTGACCTCGATATGAATGTTTATGTAAGGGTGAAATACTAACACTTCCTTGGAGTGTGTATTATTTTAGGCATTCTCTATGTTAGGTTTTATGCACTTTGGGTATGATAACGTGTTTGTACTTTTCCTTCAATGAAAAGAATTCGCACTTTGTTAGAGAGCAAGTGCATTTCTCACGTCTACTACCCCTCTCACTTCTATTGCACTTTCTCACTTCTCCCTCTCTATCAAGTCTTTCCTCTCTATTGTCCTTCTATCTTCTTTTATTCTTGCCTTTCTCGCAACTCCTTCTATTTCTATGTTCTTAGATTTTAAATATTTTTTGTGTGCCATAACATTGTGTTTGTGTTTGGAGAATTGCTTTCGAATCTTATGGTACAACTCTTTAAATTAGAGAGATTTTATCAAGCATTTTCCGACTGTTAACTAGTTATCGATTAAATTAAAAAAGTGTCATTACCAAATTAGGCTAAGTTAATTGGTTGGTTCTATGTTTCATCTTTTTTTTTTCCTGTTCTTTTTTAGTGAGCTAATTTCTTCTTGAAATTTTCATGTTATTTACACCAAGTTTCCTCATTTTTCTCCCCCTAAAATCAGCTCTTGAATTACACAGAGAATCGAACTTTATCAAGGAAAAATTGTCTCTACCGAAATACTGCAAGTTAATTGGTTCTATATTCAGTCTTTTTTTTTTTTCCATTTGCATATGTTTTTTCACTCTAATTTCTACTGGAAATCTATATATTTGAAATGTTTTACACTGTGATTGCACAGAACCTCCGATGGGTAGTCATGTCTTTGTTTTTACGCCAAGGTGAGAGGTAAAAAATTGGACTTGCTGTGAAAGATTGTACATTTTGCGTACATATTAGAAATCTGTCAATGGGGGGCATGTATCAAGAATCAAGAATCTTTATTGAAATATGTAACTGAGTTTATGTAACTGAGTTTTCCCTATCTCTTTATTGAAATATGTTTTCACAAGAATCTTTATACTGGTAATGTTTTGTTTAGCATGTATGCAAAGTACGGGTGTATTAAGAATACAGTTTAGACACTTGGTAATTTGGTTGAGCCTAATGTGTGTCTATATTCAATTTTATTTTTTTGTGTCCATGAACAATGTTCGATATATTTTTGTTATTACACAGTGCCTTCAGGTACGGGTTATCCTTAGTAAGATTATAAGAACAGATAATCGTTTGCTACTTTCAGCTTCTGATCTTCCATTTCGACTAAGAATGGATTCTTCCGTGAAGTCCTTCAATCCGAACAAGCATTTGAAAGAACAGTTACGACCTCGACAATCCCTCTCTCTAAGTGTGTGTGTGTGTTTATGTTGTTTATTACATGCTTAAAATTTCTTACATATCTATCGACCAGATTTGTGAGCAACTTGACAGGATCTTCCATGCTTGAACTCTTCGTACTCTCAACTATGCTACCTGTAAGTCCTATAATTCCACTTTTTCCTCAATCAATTCTTCAAAACATTATGATTTTATACTTTCTCATATTTCCTTCTTGTTATTTTGTGATTCTAGGTTGTGGTACTCATACGCCGTTCCATCGGTAAGATAAACGAATTGATTTGCTACATTTGGTTTTGCTTGATTTGCTACATTTAGTTTTGCTTGATTTGCTACATTTAGTTTTAATAATCATACTTGTACTCGTTTTAGTTTGGAGATTGGGGTGGTCTTGAAGAGGGGAGGGCTACCTGTCATTGTGTAACCTAGCTCAGTGGTCCAGAAAAAAGGGGAAAAAAGCCTAGTTCAGTGTTTCAAATTGTGAAAATTTGGTTAACTACTTGACTACAGTTTCCTCATCAAAAGGAGCTGTCAGCTGTATACCCCTGAACTTGGATTTTTCTGCATTTCGATATCACTGTTTGGTTCTTTTGAAGTGTTGTACCAGATATCATTTAGGTGTAGAATTTAATTTCTTCATTAGCTCTCAATACAGTTTCGGTCGATTCTGTGTACTGTTTGGGTTATTTCATTATCTTAATTGAGCTCTGAATTACATTGATGGGTTTGTTGTGTTGGATGTTTTGTCTCTTCAGGCTCTGTTCCCACAGATACCACATCCAAGAAAAATGACAATCCTGTTGTTAATTCTAAAAAATGGAAAGGGTACTTCACGACAATGACTCTGGATTTCCTCTTCCTTGTTCTTCCTGTCTTATTACTTTCCACTGTAAGTGTTCTCACTGATCTTGAAGCTTCTGCTTTGACTAAACCATGAGGACCTCACACCGTCTGGTTCACTTTGGATTAACACCTAAGCATGGATTTTTTTTGTTTTGTTGATTTTTGCATCCTCAATAATTTTGAGTATTATCATTTGTTAGAATCAATGTCTGGTCATAAATTGGGAAAATGTTGCCATGAGGTTGTAAAATGAAGTTTACTCTAACGGTGAGGTGTACAATTTTGTATGAGATATTGTAATTATTGGTTTTCTACATAATTTAAGGTGGAGGCAGTATTAAAGATCAGTGCGGTTCAGTCATTAGAAACTTGCTTAATTGGTTCTCATGCTTTGGTTTTATATACTCTGTATTGCTGTTGTGATGCATGTTCCTCAAGTTGTTTCTTGTTTGGGATGGGAGTTTATTTTTATTTACAAGAATAATGAATGGCAGGTTCTAGCAGAATGGACCTATATAAATGCAATTTTTGTGATGCTACTACTGGTTTTCTGCATTGCTGCTCAGAGGTAAAATTTACCTGTAATAGATTCTTTATCTTGTTTATGTTCAATTTTTTGGTCTTGCTTTTTTTTTTTTTTTGGGTTAATTCTTTGTTGGAAGAAGTTTTAATAGGACATATCTAGATTGCATAAAAAACTGAGCATAGACATGACTACCACAAAATAACATACTAAAAAATCTATCTACCTTTCAATACAGATTTGGGTCTTCTGTTTTTCAGGAAGATGGGATCCGTTCTCTTAGGAGTAATATCTCATCGTATAGAGTTTTGATGGTATGCAGTCTCACATGCAGTTACATTTCTTTGTTTTTTAATTTTTCCTTTTCCTTTTGTGCCTATAATGGATAAACTCTCTTTTCCTTGGGATTTTTTATTTTGGCTGTAACGGTGCCTGATGCAGATGCTCGTGACATGCTTGTGTATTTTGGCTGTTGATTTCAAAATATTTCCTAGAAGATATGCTAAAACTGAGACTTATGGTACTAGTTTGGTAAGGTCCCTGCTACTATATTAAAGATCACATTTATGTATTTTCTCTGTGTGTGTGTATAATTGATCATTTTATTGCTTTAAGTTGAATGTGATTTCATTCCCATTTCATTCAGGGCTACTCATGTTTTAGTGCAAAAACCAGAGAAGAGATTTTATGATTAGTGATAGATGGTGCTGGAGCCTAGATTTTGTCCCTGGGAGAGGAGAAACCTATTATTAGTGAATACAAAGTCATCTTGCATTATCACTAACTTTGTTCACGATCATCATTATTACCTCTGTCATACAAAATCAATAACCTTTTTTTTTTTTTGGTTAAATTAAATTTTGTAAAAGCTTTTCGGTGTAAACTTTGTGGGAAAACAACAAAAAGAGCAGTCTTGAGCCACACTGCAAATGTGGAAACACTGTTTTGTGCCTTCATGAGAATATTTCTTGTTTAAATTATATTACAGCTTCTGCTTTGGTCGTTAGTTCTTCAGGTTCAGTCCTGGTGACACATTTTTTATGCTGTTGGAGCATGTTTTGAATACATTTCCATATTACTGGGAAAACAAAAACATCCAAGTGTTGTATGGGGGCCTAAATTTCAATGACATCCATTTTATTTTAGCTCCCTTTCCCTTGGCGATGAAAGAAAAATGAGAGATCCATTTTAGGGGCAGGCACTTTTGTATAATTAGTTTTTGATGCCAAGACACTACTACGTAGTTTCAGCTGTCCTATTTGGGTCTCCAAGAAAGTTATTTCGAGAGTGAGAAGGGTTTTTCTTTATAATAACTGTATTTTGTGATTTCTGTCTCTAGAACTCAATTATAACTGGACCTATGTATAACGAGAATGTTATTTTTGGATGTTGGAGGAAACAAGGGGGTTGAACTGCCCCTCTAAAGTCCTACCTGATATGGGAGGGGACTCTTTGTCCTTTTGGCCAATTTTGGTTGTGAGGAAAAAGGGGGATTGGATGAAATGGGACAAATGCCTCTTTGTCCTGTGTTTGCCATAATCATCAAGAGCTGGACAACGATAGGATCAACTATATTGGTATCCGATTAGTGATTTGTATGTGGTAGTGTGGTATCTTGAGAGGATGGTATTTCCAAATACTCAAAGCAATCAAAGGACAAAATTGCCCTTGACACACCCAAATCCCCAATCTCCACCATCTCAATTGATGCTCACAGCTCTCTCTCCTCCCCCCCTTCTCCTATTTACTTCTCCATACCTTTGTTCATGTCGAGTCCATGGCTCTGACAACTCCATTGGTGACATTTTAGCGGGTTATTCTTATTGATTGCACTCCACTTCACCCTCTTCATTTTTTTATCAAAAAAATAGATGTGATCTTCACCAACCAAAACTTTAATTTCGTCTTCTAGGGTTTTGAAATGAGGTGGCATGTCCAGGTTTTGTCATGATCTGGTGTAAATAGTAATAACCCTTTTGTTTTTTGTGACCACACCAGATGGATCTTGGGGTGGGCTCCTTTGTGTTGGCAAATTCATTGGTTTCGCAACAAGCCAGAGGCATCTCGAGAATGTGAGTAAGTTTTTTTGCTGTTATCATGTTGAATTTTCTTTCTATGAGACAAATGTATACATGATTGACAGAGGTTGAACTTGAAGTCCTGCTGTCTTGCTACTGCTTTCTTCTAGCAATTCATGCACTTTCATTATTTTAAAGTCACACTCAGTATCCTTCCTGTTGTAGATAATGGCTTGGTAGAACATCTTCATATGATGATACCTCCCTATCATCCTGACAAGGGATTCGGAGGATGAGTCTTATCACATACATATAAAGATGTGTATGTGTTTCTTATGCCTCATCTATTCGCCATGGGTGATTATGAATTTACTTGTCATTGAAAAATAGTTGTATGCCATAAAATTTATATAAGTTTATAGAATGTGTGGTGTAGTATATGAAACATAGTTATTTGCAGCATGTGCCTGTCCCAGTCCTATTGCTTTTAGGATTTTCCATGTTGACGTTTCCATTTCATATGGTCGTCATGCCCATGAATTTACTCGTGCTTCATAGCCTATAAGTTATGGTGGTATTATATATCCTAGTAGTGATTTCATTACTATAGCGGTATATCCATTGTTGAATTATAAATACTTAAATTAGACCATCTCCAACAGCTTAAGTTTTTAAAGTAGATGGTTATTTCATATGGTATCAGAGGAGGTCCTATGTTTGAATCACACCGTCATCCTAATTATTAAAAAAGTTTAGCTTGCACGTGAGGGGGCGTGTTGAATTAGATGTTTATCAGCCACAATCGATGATATTTTGAGGTTCTCACACATGGGAACCTATATTAAAGTAAAATCTAATCGATTTGTTTTTGAACGGTCGACTCTTGATGCCTACAATTATTTTCCAAAGTCCTTTTGCACATCATGGTCTCTTGCAATTGGAGTGGTTCTTGAGTTTTAAAAACCTTATAATTATTGGGTGATATAACAAATCTTGCCCATGTGTATTTGTTTCTTGCATCTCTTACTTTTTGTCAACCCAGTCTCCCGACCAGCGTGTGTGTGGTTTTTTTTTTTGGAGGGGGGGATTCATGGAAAAAAGGGAAGAAGTCCCCACAGTTTTTTTTGAGAGTTGAAATGTACTTGACTTTACGGCTCCACTCATTGGAACCAATTTACTTTTCTCATTGTCATTGATTAATTATGAATGGACTTTCTTGTTTCTCCTTGCTCCTTCAGGAAATTGAGAAATGTGCTTCAATCTACTAGCCCACTAATTTTTCTAGGGTTTGCTCGACTTGTTTTCACGGCAGGGTGGACTATCAGGTAGAATAGTCTTTTGTTTGTCTTTGTTTTTCACGCATAGATGATGTATTTGCTTATGGCAGTGGATGTATAGCAAATGGGTTAAGCTTGTGCTGGACTCTTGATCCTGTCAACCCGACTTTTTAAAATTAGTGATCTATTTATTTTAATGTTTTAAGTAGTGTTTTTATTTAGAATACATAGAGAATTGGCCATTTAGCGTTAATAAATGGCTTGAGTACAAGTCTGAGCTTTCCAATTTGATTATATTTTGGAGGGTTACTGATAGGAATCAGATTATATTTCGTTATAATAGGCGTAGACGTAAGGATTAAGAGTTATTTGTTATTTTACTTTTCAGGGGCTTAGTTGTCATTATGATTATTTAGTTCTTTAGAGTTGTTTTAGGATTTGTGTTCTCCCTCTGTATATATAGGGGATATGGTATTTGTTT
>CAUOFW020006362.1:0-24229 GCA_963454935.2 Ilex paraguariensis
CCAGATGGAGGTTGTCATAGACTGGTGCAAACAAGATATCGATGAAGTCGTCATTGTCTACTAGAATTCTATTAATCTACTATTTGACTACCATCATGGTTAAGACCATAGGGTCATCATGGGAGAATTGGATCCCCTCGAGGTCCCTATTTGAGAATGAGATGACCTCTCTTTCCTAGTGCCAGGGCGTCTTCATCGGGCGAGGATCATTTGATTCCACCTGTCTAACTCTTCTGGTATACTCTTTCTTGGTGGAGTTGGAGTCACCTCCTCCTCCTAACCCTCCAGAGATCATTTGGATTTCTCCAAGGGGCTGCTAGCATTCTCTATCATCCTAGTTCTTGTTAAGTGGATGGGCTTGTCCCTGCGCAATGTACTGTTGCAACTGACCATGTTTTATGAGCTCCTCAATTTGCCTTTTAAGCTTAAAGCAGTCGTCAATGTCGTGGTTGTGGTCGTGGTGGAAGTGATAGTACTTGTTTAGATTCATACAGTTCGGGGTGGACTTTATCTTTTGGGCCAACGTATCGTAGGATCGTCATGTATTTGGAATAGGATATGCTCCACCGAAGCATTGAGCGGCGTAAAGACTTGTCTCTCCTTCAAAGGTGCTGGACCAAGGCGGTACTTGATGGCGACTCTCTCCGTTCTCTTTCTCTTGTTCTTTACTTCTTTCTTGTCCTTGTGAGTATCCTTTCTTTTCTCACCCTTGCGGGGAGGACTCACCTCACCTAGTTTTGGTGACGTCCTTTCCATTTATGTGCTTTTTTGCCCTTGATAATTGTTTAGGCATGCTGGATGGTGGCTTTTCAAGACAGAGAACATAAAACTCGATGAGTACAAACCTACAATAAAGGCACCTATGGTAACCTTGTCATCTAACTCCTCGATCTGGAGAGCCTTCTCGTTAAAATGAGTGAGGTAACTCCTTAGACTTTCATCTCGATCATGTTTGATGGTGAGTAGGTGGGTAACTAGCTTTTGGTGTCGACATTCCCTTATGAAGTGGGAGACGAAGCATTTGCTTAACCCAGCAAACGAGTAGATAGAAGATGGTTTGAATTTAGCAAACCACTGGCGTGCGGATCACTTGAGGGTAATAGGGAAAGCTCTACACATAATCTCGTTAGGCACATTATGGAGTTGCATGTGAGACTTGTATGTGTCAAGATGATCGAGGGGATCCTTAGTACCATCAAAGGTCTTCACAATAGGCATCTTGAATTTTGAGGGTAAAAGGAAGTTGGCAACATCTGCCATAAAACAAATTGTTAGTATGCTTTACCAAATAGTCCACTATTTCGGACGCTTGCACCTTGATGGCACTGAGGGCGTCGCCAAGCTGGTTTGGACCTCCTTAATTTTCTCATCCCATTGGTTAAGGACACCCTCAGTTAGATCGTAGTAGTAATTCTCATGATCCACATACTGGTTCTCTCCCTTATCCTCCTACCCAAGAAGGTCGACAATGTGTGGGGGTGGAGCAGGTACATGAGGAAGAGGAGCATGTGGGGGCGTCTTGGCACTAGGCTCCACACTGGGGGGCGCCTTGATGCCATGAGTGGAGAGGTTGTGGGACCTCCCATACTGGAGGGAGTACGAATCCTCCTGCGAGTTGGGGGGCGACGCTTCCTGAGGCGAGCATTAGTTGGAGGATTTACTAGTTTTTGACTTACCAGCAACTGGATGGTCTACAAAAGTTGTTACCTGACAACAAGATTTGTAGCTGTGGAGTGTTTTGCTAGCAGAGGCGGGGCCTCCTCCCCTACGCACTGGGTCATTATCCTCGGGCTGTTGATTCACCTATCTAGTTATAATTGCCATGGATTTGAAATAGGTTAGGATAAAAATTGACAAATGACAGAAAACTTAGTCGTTTTCCACAAACGATGTCAAACTGATGATGTACAAAAGTAGATTTATGCATAATCAAATCATTCGAGTGTGATGTAAAACAATTAATGAAGTATTTAATAGTAAAAGACAAAGATTTGGTGATTGGGCCGAGGTGACCTAACCATTGAAGTCGACGGTGGTGGCCAAAGAACTTTATTAACGAGGGAATGAAGTAGAAGGTAAGGGAGGAGAGAGCAAAGGTAAGCTTAAGGTGTAGTGTATGAGAGATAGCTGTGTGTCTCTCATGTGTAGAGAGTTTACAATTTATAGGCACAAACCCTAGTTGAGACAGTGACATGAAGGTCAAGTCACTAGTCTATTGGGGAGAATAGCTACAACTAAAGATTGGTACAATGAAGGATAGGTGTTATCCTTGAGTAGTGGCAATGCCGATAAATTGCTCCCTACGTGCATTGACATTCCTGAGTCTCTTGAACTTTGAACTGGACTGAGTTCGTGAACTGAGCTTAACCTGCCTTTTAGCTGATTCGGGCTCATCCCATGGATTGGGCTTGAACCCAACTGGATCTAGCTCATCAAAAGTTATAAAGAATCTACTAATCAAAAGCTCTAAGGGTGGGGAGTCATTTCTTAACATCAATCCGCTTAGATCCAGATTCATCATCTTCGAAACAAAGTTCCATAGAACCTCCACATCTTCTTTGAAAGCGCCCCCACCAATGTCTCGATCAGGTTATGCGGTAGTAGATGTTGAACCATTGCGAGGTCTCCATATAATATCCAGAGAGAAAACAAGGAGAATAGAGAGAAACGGTAGCCCATAATAAGAGAGACATCGACAGGGAAAAGGAGGAAAAATATAAAATGAATAAGAGAGTATAGGATATGATCTCATCTGAAGGGTACTTTTGGCATTAAATAATTTTTATAAAATTAGTTTGGACTTAATGACTCAATAACAAAAAAGTCTTAAAATTGTAGTTTTCGACAATTTTCACTACTTTTAATATATCACATATCACATATCTCAAGATTTTCTCGATCTTCCATATTTAATGATAATTTTATTTTGACTTAAAAATATGTAGCGGGAAAATTTTCAACTACACCCCTTATAGTTTATCATATCTTCAAGGACATCACCTTTATTATTCAAAACATCACTGACACCCCTTCTAATTTTTATTTAAACATCACTTACACCCTATGTCATTAAACCACAGTTTCTACAAAAACAAAATCATCAAAAATACCAAAATTGTCGTTACATAATCCCCAAACAATTTTTCTATACAAAATTTGATTAAAATTCGAGACGATTAAATTTTTTTTTTTTCATATTAAAATTTGACCCGAATATAATTCAATTCGAGATAATTAATTTATTTTTTTGTATTAAAGTTCAAGCATATTAAAATTCTTTTTTATGTATTAAAATTTGTGGCTATTTGAGCTTCACGTGAGTTGTTAGCGCCGATTAAAATTCACTTCGAGTTAATTAAAATTTATATTTTTTTATTTATTAAAATTCATGCCAATTAAAATTCAATTTAAGTTGATTAAAATTTATTTTTTACGCATTAAAATTTGATTCTATTAAAAGTTATATTTTTATGTATCAAAATTCGGACTGATTAAAATTCAATGCGAGTTGATTAAAATTTGATTCGAGCCGATTAAAATTATTTTTAATCGGTTGAAATATAATTTTAATTGACTCAAATTTTAATACATAAAAAAAAATTAATCAACTCAAATTTTAATATGTAAAAAACGAATTTTAATTAGCTCGAATCAAATTTTAATCAATCTGAATTTTAATATATAAAAAAATTTAGAAAACGAAGAGGGTCTTATTGAAGATATGCCTATCAAAAAGGGGTGTGAAAATTTTTTTTCCTAAAATATATCATAGGCAATTTAGTAAAATTGCATTCTAGTTAATACCTTTGGGGTACCAATAAAAATTCAAAAAATAGATAGAATGACCTTGAAGATATGGTAAATTAGAAGGGGTGTAACTGATATTTTCTCTATTTAGAAACTTACTCTGGGTATGTTTGGATCCCGGGTTAAAAGTGGATAACTATAGTAGGATTAGATAAAAAAAAAATATATGGGGCCCATATATCCAATGTTTGGCAAGTAAAAATGCAAAGAAAATCCCATTCGGATTTTATCTAACCCAGTTTAAAAAATCAACTTTAACCCATTTGCATGGGTTAAATGAAACCCAAAGAGTGTGTTTGGGTAGTGGGTTAAGGTGGGATAACCTCCATAAGGATAGGGTAATAAGGTAATGGGTCCCACAAAACCTTTGTTTGGGAAGTCAAAAATGAGTTAGGATATCAATCCCGGGTCTATTCTTGACCCGGATGCTACAGTACTTTTTAACCTTACTACATGAGTTAAAATTAACCCAGCTCCACCCTGAGTTTCAATCCCAGCCGACGGGTTATGAAGGGTAATGACATATTTACCCATCCCTTCGTCTCTTGAGCTCTCTCTCTCTGGCTTTGTGAAGGCAACGAATAGCCCAAATCTCTGGCTCTCGCTCTTCGTATGTCTCCTCTTTCTCTCTTGTTTGTTGAAGGCAACGAAGGCCAGGCCTAGGGTTTTTGCAGGCCAGATTTGGTGGGTATGTTTATTTGGGTTGGTGGTGGAAGTGTTTGGTGCTTCACGGTGCTGGGGTTTGGTTGATTCATTGTCGTGGTGGTGGTTCAACGGTGCTAGTTTTCGTTGATTCGCTATGGTGGTGCTTCACGGTGCTGAGTTTCGTTGTTATGCTTTGGTGGTGGTGGAATACCCTGTGTGGTGGTGGTGGTGTTTGGTGCTTTCTGGCCGTGGGTTTCGTTGTTCTGCTCTGGTGGTGGTGGAATACCCTGTGTGGTGGTGGTGGTGTTTGGTGCTTTCTGGCCGTGGGTTTTGTCAAGTAGGTGGCTATGGCGATTCCGGTGGTGGAAAGTGGAGGAAGCAGCTATGAAGATGATGATGGGTATAATGGTAAATATCTACAAAAGTCTAGTGGAGTCCATCCCATTCAATTGATCCTTGCCAAACAATGGATTGGGTTGGATGATATACATAATCCATCTAATTAAGTGCCTGAATGGGTTTGGGTGGGATGAGTTAGGATACAAAAAATCCAATCCATTCCTATCCTTGCCAATTATCCAAACACATCCAAAGGGACTGTGATATTTTTTTTGCTAGATAGGATATGTAATACAATTTTGAATATGCCCACCCTAGGTCAAGGAATCTCCTTGATTAATTTTTTAAAAAATTAATTTTTTTTAACTTGAATAGTTGATGAAGTATATTTTTTATGGTTATAATATATTTAAAGATATTGATTTTATATTTGAATAAATTTTTACAAAAAATAGATGTAAAAGTGTAATTTTTTTATTTAGAATGAGTTAGAGGCTAATTTATAAATCAAATATGATGATAGATTAGATAGGATATGTATATAATAGTCGATAAAAATAAATTATATCACTCTTATCCATGAGCTCTATACAAATATATAATTTATTCAAACAAAAGAAAGAATTGGGTATACCAATTTATATCATATTCAAATGACAATTGAGTGAATTTGGATTGAATAAGAAATAAATGATCACTTTGTCATCCAAAGATACCCTTAGCTACCCTTATCAACGTTAAACACATTCCAACTTCCTAAGCATCCCAATGCCCAAATCGTGCAACTTCCCAAACATGCCAATGGAAAAAAGAGATTGGTGGCTAAACAATACCTTAAAGGCTCGTTTGATAGACGTATTATGATGGGATTAAATATTTAATTGTATTATTTTTTTATTTAATCGGGTCTAATACTTTGTTTAGTAAACAAATTTGATACCGTATTAATTTTAAAAACATATACTTATCGTACATTTTTTACACAATAATTATTTTAATACCACAAAAAAAGATGGTATTATAATCCAATTCAAATATTTTATTCTACTCGGTTACTATTATAACCCCAGAAGACAAAATTAAGTTGTCAATGTAACAAATTTTTGTTAATTCAACACGCCCTTAAGCGTACCCGGTAAATTCCGTTACCAGTTACTGCCCTAGGCATTGTTGTTAGCAGTAGGCAAGAGTCAATAGTCTTACATCCACCCCCACCTACCAGTCTTTCTAACATCAAAATCTCTCTTCTTTTGAGTATACATGTAATGGCTAATGGGATTGCCTCCACTAGTTATCACTGTGTGGGTTCAACCATCCATTATCAGAGAGAGAGAGAGTGGTGGTGGTGCATGTATTGTGTATAATTGCTTCCAATTGGATAAATTAGGGCAGAGTGGAAAAGCAAATTGGTGAAGGGCAGTAAATGGATAGTACGAGTAGTTCTTCTACGCTTACGTTCTACGATTTCCTCGATAGAATGCGAAACCCTGCTGCTCTTGATCTCGTTCGATTGATCAAAAGGTACATCTATTTTTCCTGTTCATGCCCTTAAACTTTTGATTGTATTTAACCATTGACACACAATGGGACAAGAACTAGAATTGTTTCAGTAACTAGTTGAGGGAGGATTTATTCTAGCTCTCATCAACATGAAAGATGACCTTTATATATATATCCCTTCCCACCCCACTGAATGCCTAGTATTACCACCACTATCCCTGACCCACTTTATAAATTCTGCCCATTGTACTGTTCGGTACTATATTTTCTCTTAGGCTGTCTGATATTGTGACAAAAATGGGTGCTCTCCAACACATCGTCATGGTATGAGTTGCTTTGGGTATATACACAACAAAGTAGGCATCTAAATGATCAATAGTCAAAGCTGCAATTTGGGTATTAAGCAGCATTGTCTTAGAAGGAATGCATCAAGCAACTTATGTTAGCCCCCCAGTTTTTGCAGACAGGTTAGGCATTAGTACTGATTATGCCTTTGACACCTCTGCGCCAAAACATGCCCGGGATTTCATGCTATCACTATCATTTTCTTGTGGAGTTCAATGGAGGAAAAAACGAGGAAGAGAATTTCTTTGGTAGAAGAAAGATAAGTGATACGGTTCTATTCTTTCTTTTTCAATTATTGTAATAGAATTTTATAAAGAAATATCTAGGTACGATATTTTTCTGGCATATTTGGCTCTAGGGAATTTGACAAGAAGAATAAGAAGCAAGAAGTGAATTGCTTTTGTCTGAGGCGAATTAGAAGGTGGGAAAAGAAACTTGACCCAACCTAATTCAACTCAATAAAGCCTTGTCTCAACATTTTCAGGGTTGGCTATAGCCTATATGAAATCCAATTTCACCATTGTGCTATTTAAGTGTCATACTTTCTGTTGAACAATAAGTTATCATATCTTCTTTATCATTTAGTTTAAAGTTAATTTTATCTTATCGAAAAAAAGTTAATTTTTGTTTTTCCCTACCTTTTCTCTTACCGTCAATAGCTATTACATCATTCTTTCTCACCGTTGCCATAGTAGGCCGTCTATAAGTATGTCCAAACTATGTGAGTCGATTCTTCCTCCCTAATTCATTTCCTATATGTGTTGCTTCTTATTTTTCATGTATATAATCATTCCTAATTCTATCTATTCTACTTTTACCACACATTCATTTTAATATTCTTATTTCCACTACACTCAATTTTTGAATGTGTTATTTCTTAGTTGCGCATCAGTAATCTACCCCGCCTTAATTCTATGAGTAACATCACCACCAATCTCACTTCCTATGAAAAAATAACCTTAAATATTGAAATGGTATCTCTTAATCTTCAATTTTTAATACTTCACCATGATTTCTATAATCCTCAATATATAATTATACGATTTTCATTTAGTAACTTTTCAAAATAATTCCTCCACTTTTTTTTTTTTTTTTTTCTAATTTTCTAATTTTGTACCATTACCTTGCCTTTCTATAGATAGTTTTTAATTTGTTCTACCATCGTATTCCACATTGCATTTGTTTTATATTCTAAATTCCACCTTATTTCTTTTATTATTTTATTCTTAAACAATTCTTCAATTCCACAATCTAGTTCTCAGATTTTTAATCTCTTCCTTATTTTTTAAATTTTTTTAATAAATAAATCTAATGTCATTATCCCATATTGCATAGTTAAGCTCTCTCTCTTGGATTGACCTTAGAGTCCTTGCATGATTTATGATCCATATGTCTAATTAGGGAAAAAAATTTATTTGAATTTTATTTGATCCACATTTAAAGTTGTTAAATGTTCATCCCTCTTTTTAAAATTTGTATTTGTTATCAAAACATCATATGTAATAGCGAAATTTCTGACAGAATCTTCTGTTTCATTCCTATTGCTAAATCTATATCCACCATATACCCTCTCATATCCAACTTGATCATTTCCTATGTGTCCATTAAAGTCTCCTTCTACATGAACTATTGCCCCTATTAGTATTGTTCTTGTTAACTCATCCATATCCTCCCAAAACTAAGTTTTATTATATTCATCTAATCTTATTTGAGGTACATGCGCACTAATAATTTTAATTATATTTGTTCCTACTTCCCTTACTTTAGTTCCTACCCATTTAGATTCTTGTAGGTAATGCTATACTAAATTTTCTTCTAATCATGGTTTCAAGTAGCTCCATTCCTTTACTTGTTATTGTTCCGATATTCCTAGTTGTTAGCCTATTTTAGTATCTTAGACTAACTTCTTTACCCGCGTTCGTCCAAAGTGAGTGTACGAGACCAAGGGAAACTAACTTTGTAGGAATCTTTGCAAAATTTTTCATGGCAATTGAGCGATATACCCTTCATAACTTGTTTAGGAATGACCAATTCATGGGGCGGTTGGAGTATCATAGGAGGGACTATAACGAATCCGGGTATTTGGAGTTACGAAAGTGTGGCAGGGGCACATATTATGTTTTCTGGCTTGTGCTTCTTGGCAACTATTTGGTATTGGGTGTATTGGGATCTCTAAATATTTTGTGATGAGCGGACAGGAAAACCTTCTTTTTAGAGCGGGATCCAAAAGCTCTCTAACGTGTTGCGGAGCCTTTGGTCGTGAGAGGAAATAGTCTTTTGGCTTCATTAGGACCGTATGAAGCTTAGCTTGCAACCACGTAATGTAATGATTGTTGTTCGTGGTAGGCGTAGGAGCTGGGTGAAGCGATAGCGAAGCTCCAGGGGTAATGCAAGTGCGCGGTGAGCATAGTAACCCCCTTATGCATGCTCCTTGTACAACCAAGTGAAGAGCTAAAGATAGCCGAACGATATAGATAGAATGGTAGCCTTCTGCACTAGGAGTTCTATTCCTTTATCTCTAGTGATTCTCCAAATTTTATGCTCTATCTCTTAGCTCTCTCTTATGGAAGAGCCTTACAACTCATGTTATGATATAGATTCCCAAACAAAGTTGTTAGTATCGTACGATACGCGATACGTATCGTACGATACGTTACGATACAGCCCTAAAACGATACGGATCGTAGTTATGTATCGTTTTTGCGTTGTATCGTCCGATACACGATACGTTTTTACGATACGATACGTATCGGTACGAAACGCAGGATACGTGCAATTTTTTTTATTTTTATTTTTTTAAAAACGACGTCGTTTTGTGCTCTGATTTTTTAAAAAAAAAAACGACAAGACGATATGTGCAATTTTTTTTTTTTTTTTTTTTTTTTTAAAAAAAACGACGTCGTTTTGTGCTCTGATTTTTTAAAAAAAAAAAACGACAAGTGAAGACTTGTTGGCATCCGATCACAATGATGATGATGATGATGCATTTTCAATTGAAATTGAAGATTGAGTTCAAAATGGATGTTAGAAATTTGGATTAGAAGTCTCTTTGGTGTTTAAAGTTTGAATTAGTGAACTATGGTTGTGAACTTTGCATTATAATAGTAGTGGATTATGTTGATAACTTGAATAGTTGGTGGAGTATTAATGAAATGCTATATTTTTTATGAGTGTATGACTTTTTTTCAAAGGTATATATATTTTTTTATTATTTATTTAAAATTGCATCGTATCTTACGATACATGATACGATACACGATACGATACAATATTTGTATCTTACGATACGCCTTCCGATACACGATTTGATAACTATGTTCCCAAATATGACTCGACCATTCATTATCGCCTCTCCGATTTTTTTTAGGAAGATATATACCTTCTATAGAGTTTCACATAGCCTTTGGGAAGGCTTGGGGGTCAAGGCCTTCTTCGATAATCGAGAGGGGAGGCGGAATGATTATTCTCGTCCTGGCCATAATAGCTGTTATAAAATAAATGCCATAATAGCTGTTATAAAATAAATGCCATATAGCCGATTAATTTACTATGAAATTCAATATAAAGGAAAGACTACTATGTAGTATGCCCCTAATAGAGTAGGGAATGGAATATATAAACCATTCGGAAAGAAGTCAAGCTAATAATAGTACAGTTAACAAAAGCAAGATGTTTAGTGTATCTAGTAAGGAACAATTAGTGTGTCATCTGAAGAAAGCACTATATGTCCTGAAACAATCACCACTTGCTTGGTTTGATAAGTTCAACATTGTGGTACTTCAGTTTGGTTTTTAGTGTTTTACCTCATATCATTTAGTTTTCACTCGTCGATCTTGTGCCGACATTATTTTTAGGAAAAATTTCAATCACTCCTTTTCTAGTTTATTATATCTTCAAGGACACCTCCTCTATTTTCTGAAACTTCACTAACACCCATTGCCAGATTAATGGCCTTAACTAGAATATAATTTTACTAAATTGCTCATCATATTTTTTAGGAAAATTTTTATCTATATCCCCTCTAGATAGACATATCTTCATTGAGATCCCCTCTATTTTATGAATTTTTTTTACACATTAAAATTCGATTCGAGCCAATTAAAATTCGTCATTGAGATCCCCTCTATTTTATGATTTTTTTTACATATTAAAATTTAATTCGAGTTGATTAAAATTCGTTTTTAATCGGCTTGAATCAAATTTTAATCAATTCGCATTGAATTTTAATCTGCTCAAATTTTGATACTAAAAAAATATATATTTTAATCGACTCAAATTTTAATACGTTAAAAATGAATTTTAATCAACTTGAATCGAATATTAATAAACACGAATTTTAATAAACACGAATTTTAATAAGTAAAAAATATAAATTTTAATTGACTCGAATCGAATTTTAATTGACACTAACAACTCATGTTGAGTTCAAATTGACTCGAATTTTAATACGTAAAAAAAAAAAGAATTTTAACAGGCTTGAATTGAATTTTAATCGGCTCAAATTTTAATATGTAGAAAAATGAATTTTAATCAGTTTAAATTTTAATATGTAAAAAAATAAATTTTAATCGGCTTGAATTTTAATCGAATTTTATGTAGAAAGACTGTTGGGGTTTATGTAAGGGCAATTTTGGTATTTTAGATGATTTTTTTTTTGGTCAGAAATGGTAGTTTATTAGAAAAGGGTGTCAGTGATGTTTAAATATAAACTAGAAAGGCTTTCGGTGATGTTTTGGATAATAGAGGGGGTGCCCTTGAAGATATAGTAAATTAGAATGAGTGTGACTGAAATTTTTCATTATTTTTATTATTGTGCATGTCGATGAAATCATCATAATGGGAAAGCCTTTGATGTTATTGCTCACTTCAACGCCTATTTAGGAAATCAATTTCATACCAAAAATTTAGGTCTTTTTTGGTACTTCCTAGGGATTGAGGTTGTCCCATCAAAGAGGGTATCAATTTGTGCTAACGAAAGTATGTATTAAACTTACTCTCCGAGACAGTTACTCTTGGTGCACGTCTGATTGATACGCCTATAGATCCTATAGTTAAGCTAGATCCTGATAGGTAAAGTCTTTGATGAGATAAGACGATATCGGTGGTTGGTTGGTAAACTGATTTACCTTACAGTTACACGCCCTAATATTAAATATGCCGTTGGTGTGGTAAGTCGGTATATGTATGCCCCTTGCAAGCCTTATTGAGAGGCTGTCTACCGTTTATTTTAGTATTGAAAGGGGTTCTGGGTAGGAGTTTATTATATCGTTCATTATCATTTTTAACTGCTCTTGATATTTTTGATGCTAATTGGGTAGGTAGTTATGGTGATAGATAGTTTACAATTGGGTATTGCACATTTGTTGGTGGTAATCTTGTTACTTTTGCACTAAGAAGCAAAATGTGGTTGTGTGTTCTAGTGTAGAGACTGACTATCGTGCTATGACACATACTACTTGTGAGATGTTATGGGTCCGTTCCTTACTCCATGGTATGAGACTTGATGTGTCTTTCCCTATGAAGATGCACTATGAAAATTGGGCAGCTATTTTCATTGCAAGTAATCTAGTCTGGTGATTAGCTGTGTTATGTTCTTATTAAGTCATTAGCTCGGTTTGCCTTTAGTAGTGTGTGTTCCAAGTTGGGTATTTTTTATCTTCATGGTGCAGCATGAGGGAGAGTGTTAGAATTCTTAATTTATATATTAAACATTTGTTAATTAGTGTAGGGTAATATTATAATTAGTCTAATATTACACGGTTATAAACAAGAGAGTGTAGAGCAACCTAAACCTACACAACAAATTATTCCCTTTCCTTTTTTTTTCTTTCTTCTTTTCTCTTCTCTTCTTTTCTTACAGACCTTAATACCGCTTCTATAATTTCAACTGTAAAAATGAATTTTAAAGCATATATTTGTTATTTGTAGTTAGGTTTTGGATGCATGATTTTATTTTTTGGATTTAAACATACGCTTCAATCTTCGAGGGGCCTATGGTAGGGAGTGACAAATTATTAGGTTTAAACCAGGAAAAAGAAAACAAAAACTACAGCTTTTAGCCCGGGGCTTCATAGTCCATTTGTATGTTTGATCCTCCGACCTCTATAGAGTTGTCTCAAGGCAAAACCATATTGCTTGACTTGTGGGTAACTAAGTGGTCATGACTGTTAAAATTGTTTAACTATGGCACAATTTATTGGACTGCTTCATGCCTTTTATATCAAATAAGTTTACCATAGTAGCAAGGGTGAGAAAGTTCCATACTTGGGGACTCTTTTGGAAGTGGTAAACAGCTTCTTCAGGGTCTTTTTTCTTCTCATAATCGTCTGCTGTGAACTTTTGTAACATTTCTCTCTCTCTCTCTCTCTCTCTCTTCCCCCAACCCGCCATTCTAATGAATGTAGTAGGATTTGCTTTTCAAATTGTTGAACAAAAGAAATTGTTTTTGTTGGAACTTTGCCATTTTAATTAGGTCACTGTAATACTGAATAGAACAAAGTTATTGTTTTACAGTTTCATTGTATCTTTTTCGTTTTACCCTGCAAACCCTGAGAATGATGGCAAAAGGTTACAAGATTTCCTCTTGACAATGGAAGCTGCTATTAGGGATCATCCACTGTGGGCCAGTGCTACAGAGGGAGAAATTGACTGCGCTATTGAGGTAATCCTTCATCACCTTCACTTCTTTGTCTCCCAAGTCTGAATTCATTTTTTAAATGTAAATTATTTGGATGGCTTACTTGGTTGATCAGGTTTCTTGTGATCCTTGGCTTTATGTTAGTATGCAGAATGACTTGTAATATTGCAGTCTGAATGTACTTCAAAACTAAGGAATAGCCTTTTAAGATCCATTTTAGTATAGACTCATTGACGGAGATCAAAAAAGGATTGGATAAACATCAAATTGAAGATTAAAGATTTTATTTATTTTTATTATTATCTACTAGATTATTTGGTTAGCTAGTATTTATCTTATTAGGATTGTTTTGGATAGAGTTTTATTAGAAGAATACTTGTAAGGGGTAGAAATCGCTACGGATTTCATCCCTCTACTCGAAGGATTCTGGCTGACTTGGCGTGTGCCAAAGTGACCACTCAGAGTGCAAGGGCTTATATGCGAGGGGGGAAGATGACTCTCTTCCGATGTGGGATTGCCTTACCTAAAGGGTCCTATTGGCGAAGAGGGGTAAAGGCTACTGGGTGGTCGCTTTGGCACACGCCAGGTCAGCCGGAATCCTTTCGGAGTAGAGGGATGAGATCCGTAGCGATTTCTACCCCTTACAATACTTTTGTTGCATTAGGAGATATGGATAGAGTTTTAGTAGGAAAATAACTTGAGAGTTTGATGATGAAACTCCTTTAGAATTTTAATAGGAAATTAAGTTTTGTTTTAGTAAGAAACTTAGCCTATAAATATTGATGTAATTCCAACTATTTTTATGAGAGAGTGAAATTAAAAAAAGGGTTTATCTATGGAGAATTTGTGTGTTTTCTAGCCGATCCCTTATGAGCACGTGGTAAATCCCTTCTACCCCTTCTCTTTTTTTTTTTTTCTTTTTTTCTATTATCTGATTACTTCTTCTTCCCGTCTTGTATCAATTGGGTATCAGAGCAAATCTTTGTCCAATGTTACTATTCACCTTCCCTAAAATCTATTCGGTAAAACCTTGGAGCACAATTCAAAGGTGTCAAACAACAATTCAATGTGCTGAAGGTTCTCTTGTCGTCAACCCCAAATTATTTGTCACCACTTTGGGGCACACCCTACACTACCAGAGCTTTTTCCCGAAGATACTACTATTGAATACTTCTGAGTCGACTTCATCGCTGTTAGAGAGCAGCAGGTAGCTACTGTTGCAGGATCTAAAAGATAGGGTTTTAAACCAAAACCCAGAATAGTCTGTCTCTCTTTGCAAAGAAGAAGACGAGATCTAGATTCTGTGGCTGTCTTAACTTGCCTAATAATCAGTTGAATCAAACCAGTTTCTTTAACAAAAAAAACTTGATCCTATTCATTTTAAACCCTATATCTGGATTGAACTAACCCATCCCTAGACCCTATATGAACTTAGCCCAAATTTAAACCAAGGCCCAAGAAACTCCAATCCAGCCCTAAAAGAAGAGCCTTTTGACCCCAATCACCAGCCCATCAGCTCTAGTTTCTGAAATTATGTAAAAAAAAAAAAAACGCCCCAAAATATTCAAAAATTATATATTCACCCCTAAAGCTTCTGAAATTTCAGATGTGACCCCTGAATTTTCTGGAATTACACTTCAGCCCCTTATGTATAAGAAATTATAGTTTGGCACTAATGTTTCAGAATAATAGTTTGGCCCCCAAAACTTTTCCAAACTACAGTTTTGGCCCCAAAAGTTTCATAAATCACAGTTTAGTCCTTGAGTTTTCTAGAAATTTTCAAGTTACTACCTCCATTGAAGATGGTAACTAATACTGGATTATTTGCCAAACTTGAGGCACATGATGCTAAGCTTGATTTCACTCCAACAATCCATGGGTTCACTCCACACATTAATGGAATATCTGCATAAAAGTGTACACAAATTGGCTGCCCCTTTTGAAGTCAAGTTACCAATCAACAATTGTTTGAGCAAGGTAGATATTGATTTATCATCTTTATCCATTAGTCATCAACAAGTGATTGAACAAACTTTGCCACCACAAGTTCTGATCCAATTGGATGACAAACCGAAGTTTATTGGTGTTGATGAGCCCAAAAGTTTTCCTTTTAATCCTATGTCAGTTGTTTTTGATAAGCCAATTTCAAAGGGTGATACTATAGATGAAGTTTAGTAAGTTCCAAAAGTGATTTCTTTAGATGGGGGTAGATTAATGTATAGTTGTTAGTATCGTACGATACGCGATACGTATCGTACAATACGTCACGATACACTTGAAAAACGATACGTATCGTGTATCTGTATCGTTTTTGCACCGTATCGTACGATACACGATACGATATGATACACCCGATACGTATGATACGTGACGATTCTGGTTTTTTATTTTTATCTTTTGTTTTTTGAGATTGAAATGACATCGTTTTACCCTAAGACTTATTTTTAAATCACTAGCTAGTGAAACAACGTCGTTTCAGTGGTTATAATTTAAAAAAAATAAATAAAATCTAATGTTAATGTTGTTCAGTTGAATTCAAAATTTCTAATTAATATTAAAGTTATTCATGCAGTTGATGTTAGAAGTTTGAATTAGAGGCCTTTGCATTTTGATAATACTGAACTATGTTGGAAACTTGAATAATTGATGGAATATTAATGAAATGCTATGTTATTATGAGTCTATGACTTTTTTATAAAGGTATATACATATATTTTATTAATAATTATTTAAAATTAAAATTGCAAGTATCTTACGATGCACGATACGATACGATATATTATTTTTTAAAAATAATTCGTCTTTCGATACACGATTTAACAACTATGGATTAATGTTAGTGCAGCTTGTGTTGGCTAGTATCTCTATCTATTTCTAATCTCTCTTTAAAATACCTTGGCTTGGCGGCAAGGAGGATTGAAGGGATTGGGAAAGAAAAAAGAGATCATTTGATCAAATGGGAGGTTGTGTCTAGGCCAGAGGTTAAGGGTGGTTTATTAGTAGGAAATTTGTTGAAAAAGAATGTGGCTTTATTTGGTAAATGACTTAGGAGATTTTCTATGGAGCAAGATTTATTGTGGCCTGTGGTTATTAGAAGCAAACATGAGTTATAGGCTAATGGGGTTGAAAATGGTACTTTCTGAAGTCCGTGGAAATTCATTTCTCAGGGATTACCTAATTACTCTCAGAGAGTTAGGTTCATTGTGGGGAATGGTCCTAGAGTGTGTATCTGGGAGGACATTTGGAGGGGAGAGTCTTATTTTTCTACTTATTTCTGCGCCTAGTTCGTTTTTCTTGTTACCATGATAGATACATTACTGATTTAGTTACTTCGTATTCTTCTCCGATTACTTGAGATTTTTGGTTTTGTAGGAATCTTAATGAAGAGCTTGTTTACATGCTCAATGATCTCTCAACGTCTCCAAATTCTTTGGATAAATGGGTCTGGATTAGTGATCCTTCGGATATCTTTTCTTGCAAATCTTATTTTGAATCTCTAATTGATGATCCTTCACTTCCTTTATTTCTTTTGTATTAGAAGATTTGAAGGGTTAGAGTGTCTTTAAAGGTGCAAGTTTGTGCATGGACAATTACTAATAATCCGTATGAACTAAAGACCCAATGATGTGCTTCAAAGAAGGAGATATCTGAATTGACTTTCATCACAGTGGTGCATTGTGCAGGGGTGATGGTTGTTGAGAGTGTGGACCATTTATTCTTGCATTGTCTCTTGACATGTTTTCTATGGAATATACAATTTCAATTTGCTGGGTGGCTCCAAGATCAATGACATTTATGCTTAGTGTGGATTTAGGGGTTTGGGAGGAGGTGAAAGAGGTAAGACTCTTTGGCAATGTGTTTTTTTGACTCTCATTTGGGTGATTTTTTGGGGGAGGGGGGAGTAATGCTAGGATTTTTGAAGATAAGAAGGAAGAAGTTAAATGCTTATGGGACTGGCTACCCTTATTGGCTTTATTATGGGCATATGTGACAGAGGAGTTTGAAAATATGCCTTTTTTTAGTATTGTTGCAAATTGGATAGCATCTTGTGGGTTTTTTTTTTGAGTTTCAATCTTGGGTTGGACTACTTGTCCACCTATGATTGGTTTTCGTAACCTTTACTATTAATAAAATATCGTTCCATATAAAAAAAAGTAATTTATTTAGATGGGGTTTCTACTTTCTCGCCACTAGTTCTTATGCTTTATTCATCACTGTCCTTTCATGTGGATCATTGTGTGAAGGATATGGTGATGCAAGATATAAATTCCTGTTATTGTTATACTCGGTATTATCTCATTGAGGGAGATTTTTTTGTGATGCTATTAAGATAGAGAATGCACTTCGCCAACTTACGTTGATTCTTTTGGAGTACTTATGCAATTATAACTCTTCATAGGATAGTTCTTTTTGGTCCGAGAGAATTGATAGAGATCGAAAAGAGATTAGCTCAACATCAAATTGAAGATTAAGGATTTTATTTATTTGTATTATTATTTACTAGGTTGTTTAGTTAGCTAGTATTTATGTAATTAGGATTGTTTTGGATAGAGTTTTATTAGAAGAATAATTTTATTGCATTAGGAGATATAAATAGAGTTTTAGTTTCCCAATGCATGTAAGGGTTTTATTGAGACTTGAGTTATTGAATAATATTTAGAATTGTTCACTCTTCTTCTGATTCTTATCCCCTTCTTTCCTTCTCATCTCCGTTCTTCCGCTCTTTTCATCCTCATAAACTTTCGTCTTTATTTACATTGATTGGTATAGTTTATCAAAGCTATACAATCTACAACAACTACATTCCTCTTCAGCAAATTCCTATTGAAAAGCTTCCTTATCTTTTGGTCTAGACACAACCCTCCGGTACATTCCTCTTCGTACGCAATCTTTTGTCAGACCTTCAATCTCTCTAGCCACTAAACAAGGCATTTTGAAGAGAGACATGAGATATATAGGAATACTAGCCAAAACAGGCTAAATCAATGTTCATCTACCAATGATCATCTAGAAATAAAGCTTTCTTCCACTCATCTGACACCTTACTAACTCTTTTAATAACTGGGTCCCAAAAAGTCTATACATTAGATTGTCCCTAAAGTAGGACTTAAATACTTCAAAGGCCAACTTCTCATTGAACACCCTAACTCCAATGCCAAACTCTCTATCTTCTATTGACTAAAATTTATGATAACCATGATACTCTTTTCCACACTGACTTTTAAACCATAAATCACACCAAACACCTCAACAATTTTATTTAAATTTTCAAGTTTTTCCTCATCCCCTGAAGAAAAGAAAATCGTATTATCTGCAAATTGTTAATGTGATACTGATATTCTTTCCCTTCGAATCACAAAACCCCTCAACCAAATCACAACTTTTCCGCCATCTTCATTAATCTACTCAATCCATCTGCCACCTAAGTGAACAAAAAAGATGATAAATGATCCCCTTGCGTAAGCCACCTGGATGCTTGAAACTTACCCCTTGGTCTCCTGTTCAAGATAACTAAGAAATTCATAGACTCCAAACTAATCTTCATTCATTTTTTCCATCTCTCTCCAAATTCTATTGCCTCCAACACAAACTCCAAAAAGTCCCAATTGACATGGTCATATGCGTTCTCAAAATCAATTTTCAACACAATATCTTTCTCCCCTCTAACTCTATAGTCCTCCAGCATTGTTTTATGTTTTGTTATTGTAATTTTGTCTATTTTCCTTTTATTGCACGTGTTTGATGTGTGCACACTTATAAAAGTGTCAGTAAAAAATGTACTACAATACAAGTTCTCTTTGCTGCAATGGATATCTCTTTCTCTTTCACTCTCTTTCTCCCTCACTTTCTAATCCATGCCACCTTTACTATCTGTCTCATCTATACATACCTATAAATTCACCTAGAAAATGATTCAAAGGTAATCATTATTTTTATACTTAGCCCTGGTAAATATTCTAATGTCTGTAATGTGGACTCACCAAATGTCTGTCTCAAACGATTAACATATGCAACAAATTTACATGTGGAACTTGCTTAGTCTACTAATTGTATGTGTCCGAACTTATGTTGTGTGAGTTAATTTATTCTTAGAGTGGCCATTGGCCAAATTTCTAGATCATTTAATTTTTAGCATGAGAAGAATTAGACAAGAGTGCTTGATATAGAAAAGCATTTTTAATGGATTCTTGCATTTCTAATCTTCACACTAACATACACTTTGTTCTTTATTCCAAATAAAAGAGTTTTTTGATATCATATTGATAAACTAACATAATATTAATGATGATTATAATTTTAGAAAATAAGTTTACAAATATTTGTTGATTGGATTTTTAATATTTTATAAAGAACTGTGAAAGTATCTGAATTCATGGGGTCATAGACCTTATCAAAATACACTACAGGGAAATGCCCTCTGTTAGCTTTGAAGTAATATTTAATCGCATGGCAAGCATTCTGACTAAATTCCCCATAGTAGTACTCCATAGAAGATAGAAATTGTCTTCTAATGCATTCCAAAATGTATCCAAAAATATTCTGGCTAACGTTGCTTTATGGCTACTGCTATGCTTATACTGCATTCTCCTAAAATATGTTGCTTTTGGTTTTAATATGCTGGAACCAAAAGCTTTTGTTCGGCTCTGGGTTGTCTTGTCAAGCAACTTTTATGAATTAATCTTCTTTATACAATGTGCCTGATGGTTACTTGATAAAGCAAAGCCCTTAATAATTGTACCCAAAGAGAAAAAGGAGAGAGTGGATCAAGTGTATTAATCTTTTGAGACTTTAGGAGATTTTTCTACATCATACTTAAGTGGTATATGGATATCCATAAGCCTCCCTATTTTCAAATTCGAACCATGTGTTAGTTATGCAAATCCTCCATGTATGCAAATCAATGTAACTGATACCAACTCCAGGAGGAGTTTCGTCTACAGAATACATGTACTCAACAAGAATGCTGCTTTGCATTAGCTTGACCATCAAACATATACTGTTATTGATGCTATGGCTCCACAGTTGTTGTCTTTTATTCTTTAGCATAATAAAACTTAGAAACACACCTTCTTTTTTGGTCAAGTTTAGATTGTTGCCAAATGGATATGATAAACCATTAACTCATTTTTCCTTTTTTATTTAACATCATGCTCTCTACTAACCCCTGAAGCCAATTGTTCACAATAAATGTTTGACATATCTTATTTTTGCTGTTGAAGTAGACACTTAGCTAACCTTTGTTTGGTTCATTGAAATAAGGCAGCTGTTCATGAGTAGCTTGGCATGTCGAATAGCAATAAATATAGTAGTCAAAGTCTAGCCTGAGAAGAATACATTATGATTTATAAGTTATAACATCCCGTGAGGCACTGGGGTAGCTAGACTGCCACTAATGAAGGAGAAAATAATTTTAATTAATTAGTCAATGCTCTAACTTTACTAAATCATCATGGTAGACTATCCTTCAAGAATTTGGTAGAAAGTCCCACCTCAAATGAACATACCTTCTTAGCAATTGACAGCAGATTGGTGCTACTATACTCATTGGTAAAGTACATGAAATTCGCAATGGCTTACTGCAACCTTTATGTGGCAAGATTATGTATCCTAATAACACTATCTTCTTTATTCGCGGCAGGGCTTGGAGAAGTATGTCATGACAAAGTTGTTCTCTAGAACATTTGTTTCTTCTCCAGACGATGCAAAGATTAACCATGAAATTTCAGAAAAAATAAGCTTGTTGCAGAACTTTTTGAGGCCTGAGCATTTGGATATCCTACCAACTTTTCATAACGAAGCTTCATGGCTGGTATGCTTTCAGCTTTTATCAATGCTTGAATAACCAATCCAATACATATTGATGCTATGTCTTTTTTTTCTTTTTTATTGATTCTCGACATACATACCATGCATTTAGGGGAAAGTTTAGGGATTGGCGGGGTGAAGGTTGTAGAAATTGATCAAAAAGAGCGTAGAGAGAAATTATCATAACGACACAATTAGTCTGTTCAATAACTTATTAACCTAATATTCACAATAAAGATCCTTGTACACAATATAAATGACTAAATTACCCCAAATATTAATAGGCTACAATATTCTAACATTTGCCCTCAAACTCATGATGTGGTAGTAGAGAACATCAAGAGTATGCAAAAAAGAAAACGAAAACACCATAGAGATTTTGTGAAGAAATTTGTCAACTGCATTGAAGTAGGAAGAAAGGGAAGATAAATGGTTTCAAGCTAAAGGTGATGACTCACAAAGTGGCAGTCAATCTCAATATGGTGATAACGCACAAAGTCTCAATATGTTTCGTATGCTCATGGAAAGTCGAGTTGTGAACAATTTGAATAGCATTGGTATTGTCACAACACATTGGGGTAGGAGCAGATAAAGGGATGACCAAATCAACAAGTAGTCATCGTAACCAAACTATCTTAGCTATGGTAGAGGCCATAACACAACAAGAAGCAACAACAGTTTGCTTGTACTCTAGGAAGCACGGATACTTGTCGTATCCGATACGATACAGATACGGAGATATGACAAAGTTAAAAAATATGGGATACGAGTACGGTAAGGATACGACTATTAAAATAATATAATATATTTTTTAAATAATAATAGAGTTGTAATATAATAAAAAATAAAGCATATATTATAACAATATTAATAATAAGACCTAGCAAATATTATTTTTTTGATTAAAATTGAAATAGATCAAATTGAATATCCGCTATTTTCATCAAAAATCAGTGCATCTATTAACATTCATAGTATATAAGTTATGAAACAAAAAATATATTAAAAAAAGTAAATTTTTAATAGTTAAAAATTATTTTTGTAATAAAACAATTCTTGGCCGTGTCCTGGATGTATTCTTGCCTTGTCTTAGACGTATCTTAACTGTGTCTTGACCGTGTCCGACTGAGTTCACTATTTAGGACACTTCTAGCTGTGTCGGACACATGTCCGATACTGCCACGGCACCTCCTGAGAGGTATTCGGGCTTCCTAACTTGTACTTTTTCAAAAAATAAGAAAATCACCAAGAACACAAACAAAAACCAATGATGGATTTGTATAAGAGATTTTGATGTAGAATTCCTCAAAGATACTGAAAAATGTGTAGAATAGCAGCTCGGTGAATAGTGGTAGGTGAGACAATAAACGAAACTGACAACACGAACTGCATAAGAGATACATGAGTGGGAAACTATAAAATAGACCAGACTTTCAACAATAGTGCGGTAGAGGGTGGGATTAGACAAGATAGTACCATTAGAGAATGAATAACGAACATTGAGCTCTAAGAGTCTCCAACGGTCCAATAACTTGATAAATGAGCTCGTTGAATAACATTTAATGTATACTTGGATTGAGGGAAGAGATAACCTTTACGAGATGAAACAACCTCAATCCCTAAGAAATATTAAAATCTACCAAAATCTTTCATCTCAAAATGATACTATAACGGATTTTTCAATAGTTGTATCTAAGTGTCATCACCGGTAATAATTATATCATCAACATAAAGTAAGAGAACAATAGAACATGAGGAAGTAGACCACAAAAATAGAACATAATCATGATCACTAACACAAGGATTCAAGTCAAGTGGTAATAATAGGAATGCAATTAATCAAATGAATTACTATAAGAACTGCTTCCCTCCACAAGAAACTAGTCAGAGGCGCTAGAGTCTATGATCCAAGGACTGCGAGTAGTGGACAATAAACAAGTGAAAACAGTACTTGACTAGGCAAAAGTAGCAGTGGAGAGAGATGGAACAGCCTGTTGTTGGGACAGGAACTGAGCATACTCCTCTCGTGTAATAGTAACCGACTCAGTGTCTGGTGGAGCTGACTGAGGTATGGAAGCCTCAACAGAGGTGTTATCCTGATAGGAAACCTAATTCGTAGTACTAGAAGGTTTTTCATGTAAATTCCAACAAAAATCAACAGTATGCCCTCTATGACCACAGTGAGTACAGGAACGTGGTCCCCCACGACCCCTACGACCACTCGTACGACTTTCCGTACGACCTCCTTGACCACCACGACCACCTCGATGACCATCACTATGGCTACTAGGAACCACAAGAGCTGAGCGATCAGTGGAAACACAATGATTGAGACCTGAAGTAGACAAAGTAGCACGCTGTATACGAGAGTAAACCTAGTGAGGGAAGACTAGAACCACCCAAAATCTGAGAACGAATAGCCTCATATTCAGGTTTCAAACCTACCAAAAACCTAACAACATTCATGTACTCATGTTGCTTCTGCCAAACTGCTACATCAGTAGTAAACGGATGGTAGGTCTTCATCTCCTCACAAACTCCTCGAACGTGAGAGTTATAATTCTCAATGCTCAGAGTACTCTGTTCCAGTCGAAAATACTCCTTGCACACCACATAAGCTCGGGTAAAATTACCTGTACCCGAATATATAGTGGCCAAGTGATCTCATAACTCCTTGACAATATCAAGGTAGAGCAGAGTAGAACTAATATTAGGCTTAATGCTATTCAATAGTAAAGAAATAATTTGAGCATCTTCTTGTTCCTACTGATCATACTCAGGAGTGTCTTCCTTGGGTTTAGGGTTCACCAAATATTTCTTAAATCCTTTGCCTTGAAAAAAGACTTGAACAGATTGGGACCATAAAGTGTAATTAGTCCCATTGAGTTTGACAGAGGTCATGAGACCATTAATAAGAGTCGGAGGAGGCAAAGATGGAGTAAGGGACCAGGAATCTTGCTTGGGTTCCATAATAGTGCAGCAAATAGCAAACAAGAAGTGAGCCGGAATGCTGAACCAGAGGAAAAGGGACTGTCGGAATGCTGAACCGGACAACTTAAGGTCGCTGGACTGACGAACCAGAGTAGAAACTAACTGAATCAGGATGAACCGGTGTAGGTATGAACCGGTGTAGAAACTAGGTGAACTGGT
>CAUOFW020006363.1:0-24227 GCA_963454935.2 Ilex paraguariensis
TTGGGAATTATATCTTTGAAAGTGAGTGTTTTTTTATGTTGTTTGTTCCTCATTAAAGTATATATATATATATAATATATATATATAATAGATTCATTAAACTATAACAGATATGTGAAATTGGAAAATATTTAAAAGCAAATTCTTTCAAATATGCGATAGGTATTTTTTCTATTCATTTTAATGTATTAGCCGCGATAATAAGTTGTTACTAAAAACATGTTCCAAATTTTAGTGGTGATTTTAGTTGTGGGTAAAATGTATATTTTTAGTCACAATTAATTGTTGTAACTAAAAGTCATGTTTTAATTAGACTTCTAGTGGGGATATGGTATATTTTAGTGGCAAAATTACGTTAACTTGCTACAATAATTATTGTGGGTAAAGATTTCACATTTAGTGACAATTTTCACTTTGTGGCTAAAAAATTTACTTTTAGTAGCAACAATTAAATGTCATAGTTAAATGATTTAGCCACACACATATTATTGCGGCCAAGTGGCAATAAAAACATTGTCACTAAAGTATATAGTGACAATTTTTATACATTTAGCCGCATTAATTTTCGCGGCTAAAAGACTAATTTCTTGTAGTAATTGTATTCTATCAAGTCATCCAACCAAAGTTAACTTGACCATTGTCTTAGCCAAATACCCCAAAGGGTACAACTCAAACAATGCAAACATCAATCAAGTCCAAACAATGCTTGAACTTGAGCACTGGTATTGGCTTAGTAAACATATCTATTAGGTTCTCTGTTGCAGCAACCTTCTTCACTGTGACTATACCTTGAGTCATAAGCTCATGAAGGAAGTGATATTTAATGTCAATGTTTTTTGTTCCTTTCATGATACATTTGATTTTGGGTCAAATGTATTACACTTTGACTATAACAAAATATAGTAGTTACTTCTTCTTCTAAGCCCAAGTCACAGAGCAAACCTCTTAACCAAATTGCTTCTTTATCTGTCTCTGATATTGCCATGTATTTTGTTTTCTATGGTAGACAAAGCAACTGTAGGTTGTAGGATCGCCCTTCAACTTTTTTTTTTTTAAATAATTTTTTTTCTGGAGGGGGAAGGGGAAAGAGGAGGGAGACTTGAACGCTTGACCTCAAGAAGGCAAAGCCTTTATAAGACAAGGAGTACCATTAGACTAAAGGTCCATTGGTAATCATCCTTCAACTTACAGTGCAATAAAATAGAATAAAAACATAACCTATCAAAGATCTACTCTTATCTAGATCACTCGCATAGTCTGAATCAACATAACCAATAACTGTAGAATTGATTTTATCTTTTCTACCAAATACTAAGTCAACATCTGTAGTACCTCTCAATAACGTAGTATCTATTTCATAGCCTGCCAATGAACTTTCCTAGAATTAACCATGTAATGACTAACCACACTAATTGCTTGTAAAATATCTGGATGAGTGCAAACCATAGTATACATGATGCTTCCAACTACACTAGAATAAGGAACACTGATGAGCACTCAATATTGCATTATTTCAAAGCCATTTGCATCCAATTTAGGCTTGCTAACTAACTAACTTGTTTCACTTAATGAATTTTGTAGCCTAAGCATTGATTTTGGTGTTGCAGGCATTTTAGGTATAAACATGGAGTTTTAGCATGTATATAATGACAAGGAACAAGGTGGTAGTGAGTTTTCTTGAGATTAGATGAAGTCGGGGGCCTTGAAAATTCAATTGAATAAAAGAGAAGAACTACTGATAGGAAGACAGAAAGACAAGGTTTTACCAGCAGGAAGTCAGTTATTCCAATAGTTGAGCTTACAGAAGTTTACATGTTTTCATCATAGAAGTTCTACCAGTAGTTGTATCACGTTCTACTGGTAGCTGAAACCTCAATACTTTTATCAGAAGAGTCCTACCAGATTAGCAACTAGTAGGAAAAACTACTAAAGTTTCAGAAGTTCCTAACAAGCAAAGAACAATCGGTAGGTCTACTGTGGTATTGGTAGATCGAGACAGATATTCCCAGGAAGCTTAATTAAATATTAAATTTTGCCAAATATTTTGGAGGTTTTCAACTAATACAAAAGGGAGATAATTTTGAGATTGATATCTTTCAAAGAGCTAAAGATTTTCCTTCCCAACATTATAAATAGAGACCCTTTGGAGAATCAAGAAAAAGGGAGGAGGCTAGAGAATACATTTAGGAGTTTTCTTTTACTTTTCTTGTCAAAGAGTTTTAGGGTTACTCTATAGAATTTTCCTTTATGTTTAGTTCTATTCTTTTATTTTTCAAGAAATACTCAATTTCAATTGTTTTTACTTTAAAACTTTGTTATTTATATTTAGTATTTCAATACAAGCAATCAATTCCAATTTAATCTTTACTTTTCTACATTCAATTATGTCTTCTTTTATCATTACATTATTTTCATTATCATGAGTGAGTAGTCTTTTCTGGATAATCTGAGAAAGGAGTTCCAAACCTATGAAGTAGGGCATATGTCTTAAACAAGGGTTTTAACGTTTATGTGATTAATTGAGCAAGTTATGCTTTTGAAAATCTAATTGGTTTGCATATGTCCTTGTTATTTGTATGCAATTAATCTTGGTATAAATAATTGTGATATTTCCTACAACCTTTTGAGTACCGATTCTTCTATCATAAACCATCTTTCAATTGCTACATTAGTTATTTTTAAGTTTTTAGTTGAAAATCATCCATCTGTAGTAATTTGAATACGAAAGGAGATGAGTTGCAAATTTAAGGTAGAAACTCTTATTTTAGGTGAGACGAATTATGATGATTATCCAGTTTTTCCATTTATTGAATTTCAATTTCATTAGAAGTTAACTCTAAGAACTCTTGAACTCAAAGAGCTTTTTCATTTTATTTTTCATCACTTTGAATTCCAATTTTTCCTTGAGGAGACGACCTTGGACTTTTGTTGAATTAAATACACAATACCTTTCTCTTAGGCTTGGGTGCTTTCGTGAAATACAACCCCCTTTGAAGGGAAAGTAAACACGAGACATAAATCACTTCTCAATCTCACTCTATGGTGATAAAGCTGTTGAAAGCCTAAAGTGAGTGGCAAGTGGAGTACTCACAGACTTCTATTGAGTTCCCTACCAGACAATTGGAAAACTCTAATTATTCCGGTTAGTAATTCGGATCCTAATGGTGCAATCACTATCAATATGGTTAAAGATAGTATGTTTAATGAAGAGGCCTGAGAAGAGAGCATAGTATTTCTTTTACTTTAGAAGCACTTGTTACAAAAGATTGGGGGAGGGGTAAAATTAGAAAATATACTGATGACAATCGTGAAAATTTAAGAGGTAGACCCAAGTCAAAAACTAGGCAGTCAAGAAAGTGAATCAAGTGCTTCCATTGTGGCAAGCTCGGTCATTATAAGAAAGAGTGTAGGAAATGGAAATGAGAGTAATCTCAAGAACCAAATGAAGATACAATTGGTATTGTAGTAGTTGCATCTGAGGCTGATTTGATTATTGTTTGTGATGATGCATATGCTAATCTTACAATCCAGAACTTGGGTAATTGATACAACAACTTCTTTTCATATTACTTCACGTAGAGATTTCTTCTCTTCTTATTCTAACGGTGAATTTGGTTGGGTTAGGATGGCAAAAGAAGCAAAGTGCAAGATTGTAGGCATTGGAGATGTATTGCTTGAAACCAACATTGTGTGTAAATTGCTTCTCAAAGATGTTAGGCAGGTTCCAGATATGCTCTTCAACTTGATTCCCTTTGGAAAACTTGATGATGAAGGCTATCATAATCACATAGGTGATGGAAAATGGAAACTTAGCAAGGGTTCTCTTATCTTAACCAAGGGAAAGAAGATTAACACTATCTATAAGACTGAGGTAAATATAATCAAGGGGTGATGTGAACATAGTTGAGTATGATTCTTCCACAGAGCTATGGCATAAGAAACTTGGTCATATATCTGAGAAGGGACTTCAAATTCTTACTGAGAAGCAACTTCTACCTGACATTAGACAACTAAAGTGTGTTTGAGTAGATAATGGTGGTGAATACCGTTGACCTTTTGAAGGGTATTATAGGAACCATGTTATTAGACTTGAGAAGACTGTTCCAAATACCCCATAGTATAACAGGGTAGCACAAAGAATGAATAGAACGATTTGTGAGAGAATCAAATGTATGCTCTCTCATGCAAAATTGTCTACATCTTTTGGGGTAAGGCAATGAAGATAGTTGTTCATTTGATTAATTTTTCTCGTCATCTCCTTCGAATGGTGATATTCCTGAAAGAGTTTAGAGAGGTAAGAGGTAAGGATGTTTCTTTTAAACACTTGAGAGTGTTTGGTTGTAGGGTATTTGTTTATATTCCTCATAATGAGAGATCCAAGCTTGATTTGCAAGGCTAAATAGTGTATCTTCTTGGGTTATGCACATGAAGAATTTGGTTACAGATTTTGAGATCCAACTGGCAAAAAAATTGTCAGAAGCATGATTTTCTTGGAAAACCAAACCATTGAAGGCTTGGAAAGGTCTAAAACTCTAAAGTCTTTCAGTGAGACACTTGTTGATTTGAGTCCAGTTTCTCCTCCACCCATTATCTATGATGATCATGGGGGAGATATCCAAGAAGAACATGTTGATATAGTTGAAGAATCAACAGTTGATGTTGATGAAGTACCTATATTTATTCTTGTAGAACTAAAACATCCAGAGCAAGTCCTTCCAGAACCACCTTAGTATGTAGAGCCAAGCTCTAGAGCCACCATTTGAAACTCATTTAAAAAGATCTACTAGAGAACGTTGACCTCCCCGATGGTATTCTCCTAAAGAAAAGCTTTGAAGAGGTTATGTCACACACTCAGAAGAATGAGTGGCAAAAAGCCATGCAAGAGGAGATGAAATCCTTACATGAGAACCACACCTATGAGTTGGTGAAACTACCTATGGGTAAGAGAGTGCTCAAGAATAAGAAGGTGTTCAGATTGAAGGTTAAAACAAATAGCTCACAGCCTAGGTACAAGCTAAAACTATTTGTGAAAGGTTTGTGTCGAAAAAAGAGCATTGGCTCTAGGAAGGATTCTTCAAGTTACCTGATTACTTATTCAGGGGGACTAGTGTCATGGAAATCCAAGTTGCAGAGAGGCGTTACTTTATCTACTATAGAGGTTGAGTATATCTCTATCACTAAAGCAATCAAAAATCCAACATTTCACTCAAGATCCAAGCATATTGAAGTGAGATATCATTGGATTTGTGATGTATTGAAGATGAAGTTATTGAAGCTTGAAAAGCTCCATACTGACGAAAATAGTTTAAAGATGATGACTAAATTATTGTCCAAAGAGAAACTCGACGTTTGTCAAAGGAAAATGGGCTTGGTTGAACCCCCACATAAGTTGGAGGGAGAGATTGTTGGGTTTGAGTCCAGCCCATGTGAGTAGCCCAACCCATAGTTCAACCCATTGGTAAAGTAAAGAAAAAAAATGACTTGTTGGAAATGTGGCCCACTTGGATGGGGACCACATGAAACCAAAGTCTTTGATTAGGTTTGGAGTTTTACTTACTAGGTAAAACAAAACCAAATAGAAATTGTTTTTTTTTTTTGGCCATTAAAAACCCACATAGCGTGGAGGGCCGGTTGTCTTTTTTGGATCAACTGGTATTCATAGGTGGGGATTAAGAGGTTTTTCCCAAACCCAGCCCCCCTTAGAACTTAATTCCTCAACCCAGTCAGTTTTGAATTTATTTTTCAAACCCAATTTTTTTTAAAAAACATCATTTGAAATGATGTCTTCAGATGCAAAAATGTCATTTGGAATGATGATTTGAAGTTGAAATTTTTTTTCCTAAAACGTCATTAGGAATGAAGTTTTTAAAGTCGTCATTTATAATGACGTTTTTTAACATGAATTTATAAACGGCGGCTAATAGACGTTAAAAAAATAAAGAGGTTTAAAACGTCATTTGCAATGACGTTTTTTGGCCCTTTATACACAATGACGTTTTCTACCCCTTAACCTTTTACAATGACGTTTTCTTAGCCAAAGTCTCCAACCACCAATTTGTGATAAATTTCATAAAAGCTAATAACTCCACCTTATGTCTCATATCATGATTCACCAGACAAAAAAAAAAAATTAAACAAATTTTAGAATTTAATTCCTTTTTCATAATAATTTGAACTTATTTTATAATCAAAAATAAAATTCATAAAAGCATAATTTAATTTCATATTTTTCAATATAAAAACATATTTGTAAAACATATATTTAATAAAAAACTTAAAAGTGTGTTTTGAAAGCACACTTTTATATCAAAAAGTATGTATTTAACTCATGCTTTACTAAATTGATTAAAAATAATCTCAATATTATAATCTTACTTACCACGTCATAAAAGCATCCCAATCTGGATGAGCTTTTCCCCAAACCCAGTCGGCCCTAAAATTTTATTTTCCAAACTCAGTCTTTTTTTAAAAATTCACCTTAAATGACATTTTTAAAAACCTTTTTTTTTTAAAGAAATTTCTTTTGTATATGTTAAAAAATTATTTATTCCAATTTTATGTTATAAGTTTATCGAACATTTATAATTGACCTACAAAAGTATGAAATACTTCAAAATATGGAAAAAGACACTTATACATTAAAACAAAATAAATTTATTACATGACACTGTAAGAAATACAGTCTGTTAATATTTTGGTTGATGTAGAAAATAACACAGAGGGTTGCCCAGTACACATAAACTCGATGGAATAAAAGTGTCAGACGCATTATCACTTAAATCGAAATAATCAAAAAGTTTTGTATTTGAAACAAGTAACGGATCCAGCAAAATTTGAATCTCAGCATAATCAAGATCGAAATGGTCAATTTTTGCATGGTCGATTACATGCAAATGATCAAGTCTGCGCTGCATTTGATCATTTTCACATTCAAGCCTTACTATGATCTCGTTATGATTGGTAGAGTTTTGTGGATCATATATATCAGTCGAATGTGTCTTCGGTACCTTTAATCCATTACAACGACAGTATACTTCAAGCTCACAACGTTTGTTATATAAATATCGTCATCTTGGCGTGGGTTCAATACAAACACTCGGAGGCGGAGAGTCGGTCGCAAGCCCCATAAATACGTATTAAACTTGACTGAATGAGTGATAAGGGTTGATGGGCTCATTACGAAACTCACGCGTTTGCCCATACCAAGTTACATCGGTAGAATCTGTGTAGAATTCAATTAAACAAAATACATCTACACCACATGCTGCTTGGCCAGTCAAGCGTTGACATTCGTAGGTTGAATATGAACTTTGTTGTTCATTGCGTCATGAAGAACCTTGGGTGGTTTGACTAGGTTGCCTCTTAGATGTGTGCCTAGACATATTTTGGGTTATGATGTACACAATTAATAAGGATGATTTATATAGACACGAAATACAATTATATATAAATTTGACAGAATAATTACTGGGTACGAGTAACATGACTTGACATAGGAAAAGTAATTATCTGACTCCACACTGATAAAGTAATGACATAACTCGTGAATAACAAAAGGATTAACATGACTTGTCAGTAGACTGACTACACACTGATAAAGTATTGACATACCTTGTGAATGACAAAAGGAGTGATATGATTTGTCACTAGATTGACTACACTGATAAAGCAGGACTGACATGACTTGTCACTAGACTGACTACACTAACAAAGCAATTAAATGAGTTCACAATGAAAAAGTAAATACATAACAATTCAAATACAAATGACCGACATTACTTGACACTACACTGGTTAGAAAGTCTTGCTATCTCACTAATGAGCAAATGCAGACTTTGTTAAGCTTCAGCAGACATATAATCATCTGACATGTATTGTGCATTGGTTTTGCTCAATTGGTGTCAACTCTCAGCCATGTGCAGTTCACATCATGTCTTTTGCTTGTTGGAGCATATAATAGTGAGACCTATGAACCAGAATTCTATTATTCTCTCTTTGAACTTGTTTTACTGTTGATTCGTAGTCCTCTCTATTTCGGTGTTGCATTGTTAGTGATCGTCTACGAGACACTGGTATGCCAAGTTTTCTTAATTGTGTAAATAGTTTGTTTGATTCTTTAGCACGAAAAGTCCACTCTCGTCGTACCCCTGCATAATATTTTTTTGGATCAAAAAATCTCTCATTCTTGTAATCATCGTTCCGCTCTTGTAACAATCAAACTCGTTCATGTTTGTGATTGTTAAAGCTCATAAAGAAATTTGATGTAGACATAATGTTGTGTTTGTCATATGAACAGCTAAATGGTGTTTAAATAGTAGTGTCCCAAGCCTACTGTGTTAGACAGGTCATATCAGTCAATAGTAAAACAGTGTACTGATCAAAGGTCATATATGGTATAGTTATTCATCAAACTAGTGTAAGGTCATTTCAGTCTTTCCCCTTATCAAATGTGTGTTGTCACTTCAACACATGGTATGTAGAAACCCATTCAAGGTTAAGCTAGTTCAGCACATAGTATGTTGAAACCCATTCAGGGTTTTGTCACTTCACCACTTGGTCTGCTGAAATCCATTCAGAGTGTAGTCACTTCAACACATGATATTAAGTAGTCACGAGTAGCAATTTTTTCTTCTTCAACATTATGACAGAGCAATTAGTTGTCACTTCAAGACAATGTTTGTATTGATATGGTCAGTTATTGAAATATTTGTGTATTCACTATATATTTACTGTTTTAAGCAAGTAAGTCAAGAAAATTTATTTCCAACATGAATTATGGTGTTAGAACTTGATATGAAAATATGGGTTATCATTGGGCCTTAGAAGATGAGTGCTTTTATCCAATGAATCCTCGTTTACATTATTCTAGCAAGGCCATAAGAACCATGAAGGTCAAATTGTAATATCGTTTGACGGAGTGAGAAAATCTTTTTGGAGATATGCAAACTGCAATTTACGAAAGCCTCGACAAATTTTCATCCATATGCCATTTGAGACACCTCAACAACTAGAGCGAGCATTGTAGCATTTTCGAGCTGAGAACAATCGCTTGGCAATCTGTCTTAATCGTTACAATCTTCGCTGCATCACACGAGAACGTGTTAAAGAAGGGTTAATGGAAGAAGCACGTATAAGTTTCCTTCTAAGTGGAGAAGTTGGATGTATTTCTAATATCGAGATGTCCGACAAAGATGTTGACCCATGAAACATGTTGTGTGGAGAACTGTGATGTTAGTGTTGTGTGGTGAACTATGATGTTAGTGTTGTGTGATAAACTATTTAGTCGGTATTGTTTGGACAAGTGTTAAGTTAGTGTTGTGTTGTGTGGACAAGTGTTATATAAGTGATGTGAGAACAAGTGTTATGTTAGTGTTTGTGAGTAAAAATATTATTTTACTATTGTGTGAAGAAGTTGTATGTTAGTGTTGTTTTCTCCAGATCATGTTATTGTTGTGTTGATTTTTACATGTGAAATGTAATATACTTGTAATGTTAAAGTGAGTTAGATTTGTTGTGTACAAGATTGATTATGTATGTGACAACTTGATTGAATAATATTATAGCAAAACATGATTGTGTAAGTGACAATCTATGTACAAAAGAAAATATTTGTACAATGTAGAACAAAAAAAAGGCAACAAATACATGAACATCATGTCCCTCACGTAGGTGGTCGCGTACGTCGCTTCAGCTGTCTACGAACCTTCTCTCAGCACCCTTTGGTACAACCTGTGTCACCTGTGACACACTAACATCATCGTGATGATGTGCATGCTATGCACGCCCCCTCCTTCGCCCTCATCCCCGACCTTGTCATCCACCTCTAACCCGCGGCCCGACTCGCACAAAGCCTACACCTATAACTGTAGGATCCTGTGTCACACTCTCCTCATCTAACAATGGATCTGATATGGGAGGCTGTCCAAATGAGGTAGGTATCGAAGCAACTACGGTCGGTGTCGGGGTAGATGTCGTTGCCAGTGCAGGTGTTGGTGTTTGCTCAAGTGCAGATGTCGGAGCTGGTGTCGGTGTCGGTGTCGGTGTCTGTGTTGGGGTAGATGTCAGGGTCGATGTCGATGTCGATGCGGGGGTCAATGTGGGTGCATGTGTTGCTACCAGCGCCGATGTCGATGTATGATCAAGTGCAGATGTTGGTGCCAGTCCCGGTGTTGGGGTAGATGTCAGGGTCGGTATCGTTGTCGATGTCATGGTCAATATGGATGCATGTGCCGCTGCAAATGTCAGTGTATGCTCAAGTACAGATGCAAATGTCGGTGCCGATGTTGGTGGCAATGTTAATGTAGGCGCATCTGTGGGAGTCGGTGCATGAGCCAGTGCCGGTGTTGATGGTGATGTAGTTACCGCTGTTGGTGTCAATGTCGGCGCCGCTGTTGGTGTCGCTGGTTGGTGAGGGTGCTTGAGCCTGTGCCGATGTTGATGGTGAAAATAATGGAGTAGTCTAATTGTGGTAAAGATGAGATGGTGGCTGTGCAAATGTAGACAGTACGTCATCTGCTGACATTGAAGCTGTGTCAAGTCGTCGGTGCTTTCGGAGAGATGTCAAACATGAGGAGCTCATATTTGTAATACGACCAATAGTGTTCATGCAATGTGTCAAGTCCGGACTGCCCTCATATGTACCACGTGCAGTGTGATATATCTGTGTAAGTGTCTCTTCCTATAAAAAATATTTCAACAAATTAGTAAATGTATTAAACAATTAGTAACATTTGTCCTTCAAATTGAATAGTAAAGCATTTAACATCTTACCAAAAGCTCTATGATGCTCCCAACAGGCTGAAAATCGACAGTCGGCCTAGTGATGAGTGGACCAACAAGACACTATGTGATGCGACGATACCATTGCACGTATGCGTCAGTCAGATCCATCAATGCAGCACTCAGATCTCCGGTAATAATAGTATCTCTACGATGTGCCCACATCTCCATGTAGATTTGATGAACTACAGACCAATCCCAACCAGATCTACCTCGACGGTTGACAGCATGCATGACCCGGCTGGTATCACATGGCTGTGGTATGCGCTGAATCAGGCCAAACTGTCGAGTAATTCGATGAAAAATGCCACTCCACGACATCGAAACAAATCAATGGGGCTTGTGTGCGTCAAATATCTTACCCAATAAAGCAATAATCTGGCAGGCCACCCATTACATCAGCTGTATACGGCTCTCATATCATCTATAATACAAATTGTGAGCACTCATTAATAAATGTAAAGGTATTTTTAAAAACAATTGGGCACAGTTTCCTTTGAAGTTGGGCATTTTCAAATTTTTTTAACTTGTATACAACACACCCAACTGAATGACAAGTATAAACAAATAAAAATAATATCCCACCATCTTGACATTCACTTACTTTACATGTATATTCAATGCAATCAACCCAACACACTAACAAACTTTAACATCCGAGTTCGTCAGATATGGTCAAGCTGATATACCTGATCTTCGTGCATCTGGTTCAGCTGGTCCTAATAATGACGTAATACATGTCAGGGTATGTGCTATTCCGAAAATGTGACATTCCATATATACATTTTAACAAATTTTTAAATACATAATAATATGTAAAATATTTAATTGCGTGCATTGTATATTTAGTACAAACATACAATCAAGTGGACCATCATGTACACTGTGCGCATCAATCTCATCATGTGCAAGACCCAAATCTACACTGACTCCATCTAACGCTGCACCATCCACATCAAGCGCCACTACACCATGGGCGACCTGCTGTTGTGGTAACACATGCTGTGGAACAATGTGTACCAAACGCTCCTATGCCCACAACTACATACACAATACATTGATTTTACATATGTATAGTTACAAGAACATAAAAGTAAGCAACTAAGTGAAGAATGCAAACAATTACCTGAAGCAGAATAAGTGGACCACTAATATCCTTCGGGTCCCGCTTAGTTGGGGGACACATCTCCCGATATAACCATGATAGGGCTACACTATCCCAACTAAAAGTGTCGGTCACATGTAAGTCTTTGAGCAATGGTAAGAATATATGCTTCACCCTACTCGACGACTTGTCGTCAAACAAAAACCCCCCAATCAATAGAAAGATGAACGATCGGGCGTAACATGCTATAAAGGGAATAGATAGCCTGATAAAATTGACCAAAAAAAAAATTCATAAAAAATAAGTTTTAATAACAGACTTAAGTCTAAATAAATCCATAAATAGGGGATTGCCTCCAAATTTCTCTATTTCTTATTTCTTATTTCTTATTTCTTATTTCTTATTTCATATTTCATATTTCAATACACAGGACGGTGGGCCGAATTGCCAGCTTACCCACTGGGCCACCTCAGCGGGCCTTCTTGTTTTCCGTGCCTAAGTCTCATAGGTTCCTCCGTCTAAATTCGCAAACGCATCCGAAAGGCAGTCAACCAAATCAACCACCTCCTCTCAACTCACTGCATATATCCTCTCTCTCTCTCTCTCTCTCTCTAACACACACACACACACACACACAAGTTCCAGCAATGGCAGCCGCAACAGCCTCTTTCACCCTCTCCAGACTCCTCATTTCCCCCAAGCCCCTCTCTCTCTCCTCCTCTTTCCCCCGAACCCATTCTTGTGCACTCACCTCATCCTCCTCTTTCTCTCTCCTCCCACTCAAACTCCATTCACGCCACCCCTACCACAACCCAAAATCCCTCAAATACTCCGCCACCACCACCACCATTCCGAAAATCTCCGCCACCATCTCCGTCGGCGACAAACTACCTGAATCCACCCTCTCCTACTTGGATTCCGCCGATGAACTCCAAACCATCACCGTCTCCGACCTCACCAAGAAAAAGAAAGCCATCCTCTTCGCCGTTCCGGGGGCTTTCACACCCACTTGCTCCCAAAAACACCTCCCAGGTTTCGTGGAAAAAGCAGCCGAGCTCAAGTCCAAAGGGGTTGACACAATCGCTTGCATTTCTGTGAACGATGCCTTTGTGATGAAGGCGTGGAAGGCGGATTTGAAGATTGACGATGAGGTATTGATGTTGAGTGATGGAAATGGGGATTTTACGAAAGCTATTGGTTGTGAACTGGATTTGAGTGATAAGCCTGTGGGATTGGGTGTGAGGTCCAGGAGGTATGCTATGTTGGTGGAAGATGGGGTTGTGAAGGTGTTGAATTTGGAGGAGGGTGGTGCTTTTACGTTTAGTGGTGCTGAAGATATGCTCAAAGCCCTGTAATTTTCATGGTACAGTGAGATGGATGGCTATTTTGATTAATAAATGTACGGATGGAACATGAGCATGGAGTTCTGAATTTAAGCAATTAGATTTATGGTTTTGTTAATCAATGTGTTTTATGATGTATGAATGTGTGTAATTAGTGTCGGAGAGAAAATATCATTTGGGGAATAATGGCGTCCGGTGTATGTTAAACCTTCATTTTCTCAAGGTAAACCTTTTCACGGATAAATCCTTTGGTTCGCGAACAAAACCAAATGAGTTTTATGGTACAGTATGTGCGAGAGGCAAGGTCTTAAGGTATGGTCTTAAGGCTTTATAAATGCGACCTAATAAACTCCAATTTAGTGTTTCTGATGTATTGTTCAATTGTTACAATGCCTTGAGAATTCTTGCTTTTGTCTGGTTGCTTGACTGGAATGCCTAGAACTTAGAATTCTTTTATGTGGTGAAAATTTTTGAACATGCATATGAAACATAAAATGGGATGAGGATCTGGGTGACTGGTGCGTCTCTTGGTTAAGAGTTTCTGCAATTAGCTCAATGTTTTATTGCTTATAATGGAAACTGAGAACTGGTAATTGTTATCCCACGGTCACCGTTTATTTATGTGGTAATAAATTGGTCCACCCAATGTATCTTCCTGGAAATGTAGTTATTGAAATAACTACATGCTTTTTAGTTTGATTCCTCTTGAGAATCTAGGTCCATTCTAAGGTCTTTACACTCTTGAGTTCGATGTTTTGCTATCAAATCAAAAGGGGGCTGTGACTATTTTTGATATTCCGGTGGTACTATTGCTGCAGTTTCTAATGTTTTTAAGTGTGTTGGGGTGTGTATGTGCGGGCAATGTTTGAGACGATATTTCTACGCTGTTTTTAGTTTGTGTATGGTGAGTGTTGAGATTCCAGGAAATTTCTTTCATTTGTTTTGTTCACATTAGACTTCTTGGTTGAATTTCCTCTGGAAAAATTTCTTTCGTACGGATTAGGTCGTGCACCATGTGGGATTGTTTTTTTTCATATGGTTTGTGATTGCGTTCTTAAACCACAGGAATCCTGATTGCAAAGATGATTCTGTGACTTTGCCTCATATTTAGAACCTGAATTGTTGGAGTTTGCTTAGCACATGCTAGATTGAGGATGCGTGTTTTGTAAATCAATGTCTGTGTTGTGTGTATCTGCATGTGAGAGGATGATATGGTTTCAGAAATATGTTTGGGAAGATGAATTGTCTTTATGACTTGAACTACATTTATGCTTTGCTTATTTCCGATTGCTAATTACAAGTTAGCCGTATGTATGGTTATTGATGAGCCAAACTTAAGGGTCAACTCATGTTACAAGTCCAAGGACCCAACTCCAAGAGGTTCAGCTAGCTAAGCCCAAAGAAATTTGTATCCGATTAAGTTCATCAGATTCCACGAGTTACATCAGTAGTAGAGGAGCATGCAAGGCCATCTGCAAGCGCCCAACTCTCCTTCGCAGACGCCCAGCTCTCCACCTTAGGCGCCCAGCCTTCCTCCTCTACCACCTTGGAGCATGCAGAGTCATTCAAGAGCCTTATCCTCTTCCCTTTTGAAGGAGTCAACACTCACGCGTCATCATTTGACCGAATCTTAGGGAGAGCACCGCAACTGTCTAACCCGTTGAGGAGAAGTCGTGAGCTCCACTAAAATAGTTATGTAGTTGTTAATACCTCGCCCAAATCTGTTAAGAAGGCGATTATAAATTGTAAATCCAACCAACACTTGGGGGTAGGATCACACTCCTACCTGAACACGTCTCTCTTCTCCCTCTCAAAGCTTGTATTCTCTCCTCTTGTTACCCTTGAGCTAATAAAAATACCCGACGACCAAAGACATTTAAGAGTGGACGTAGATCACGTTGACCAAACTACTATAAATCTTGTCTCATCCATCTCTCTTTATTTTAAATTATTGCATTTATTTTCAATCACTTGACAGGTGGTGCATAAAATTATTTTGTGTATCATCAATTATTTCTATTTTGCAGTTGAAAATCTTGTGAATGTAAATCTCAAATGGGAATAGATTGGTGGCATACATAGGGGATAAGACTTTCTTAAGTTGGCACAACTGTAGGTATTAAATTGGGGTTGGTAATCGCATGGCCATCATATGTTGTTGTAATAAGTTGGTCAACGTGATGTGACCTGAAAGTTTAATCATCTGGTTAATGTTATATTTGAATTTGATTCGAATCGAAACGTTGAATCCTTTTCTAAGTGGTGTTCTTAGTCCTCAGTGCCATTTCAAAGCTGTTATGATTCGTTAATCTATTCTATATCTAATCCATTTTCTTGTCTGAAGGAAGAACTAATACCTTGAGCAAATCTTTCAATCCCACTTAACCGTTGGTGTTCTTTGTTTGTAGAATATGTAAATGTAACAGAAACTAACAACTTTGGAATTGACCGAGGATTGACGTATAACATTATGAAACAATGAAATCAAAATTCTTGTGTGAAGATCAATGATGGGACTTTTCTGAAATACCCTATGATGAAGACACGTGTCCTCGGTTTTACTAAAACACTGTTGTTAAGATCAAGCATCATCGGCGCACGAATGTCCTCGCCCCCGAGGTACCGTCATATAGGATCATACATTCAGTATATTTTACAACCGACACGTGTCCTCGGTCAGATATGTACCTCGGTCGGCAACCTCCCTCGGTCCCTGAGATGAGCCTTTCCTCGGTGCCGAAAGGTACCCGTCCTGGACACTTCCTCTACTCCAGGATAAGCTATTGACGTGCAGGTCATTAGCCTAGGCTATTCATCATGACCTCGTCTTACACAAGTAATGTCAGAACGTACTGGAATACAGAGGTCACAGCCAATAGGGGATGGACACGTGGCGTATGATATCACATCGAAGACAGACAAACCGCATGCCGTTGCTGACACGCGACTTGGGAAAGCAAACAATTAATTGCACCATTCCCTTGATGAGACCGCATTCAATGCGGTAAGGTTCAGAAATGAAAGACAATAAATGCTCCTAATACAGGGCATTTATTGCATCCTCCCCGAGAGGAGCACATTGTACCGTCGGCATCCCGATGACCCAGCATTGATTGCTCGGTACCCCGAGCAGTTAATTAGAGAAGACATTCCTCATCAGAATCAATGCTCACGCTACCTGTGCCTAATGATCACCTACTGACCACACTGACAGCAATCATGAGCTTTTAAGGTATAAATACTCCTTGCAAAAGGCAAAGCGGGTATGCAACAACGAACTCTCTTCTACAATACATTCTCAGTGTTTTCTCCTTCCTCTCTCTTTCTCAAAGACTGACTAGATCGTCGGAGGGGATACGCCAGAAAACACTCCGGCGCCCTTCTAACTTGTTCTTCTTTGTTCCAGGAACCTCTTTCATCCTTACTGGATCATTCTTCCGTTCCCAGGATCTCCCATTGTCGTTCCAGGTTGCCACCGTACCATGCGGGCTGTCCCAAGCAGCGTGTTTGGTCACTCAACGGGCTCACTCGAAGTTCACCAAGGGAGAGATATGTTCTCATTTTTTATATTGTGCAGGATCTTGCACGCACAATCTGGCGCCATCTGTCGGAAACGACTAATTTTCCTAGTCTTTTCTCTCTAAAGAACAGTGACCATGGTGAACACTCGACAGAAAGGGAAAGGACCCCACCAAAGGAGTCTCGAGTTACAAGCTCCCTGTCATCACGGAGGGAGGGATCACACCAACACGAATAAAAGTGCCTCTACTCGGTCAAGAGGGGTTACCCCTCAAACCAGTATGGGGATCAGGTCAGGGGGACCAGCCCCCTTGGCTCGTCAGCTGGCGGAGGTGATCGAAGAAAAATTTGGTGATAGGTTACGTCAGCTGGAAAAGGACAATGTAAACGTCCTAAGCCGGCTCGACGAGTTTGCCGCCTCTGGCGGGGGGTCTAGGGATTCATTCCTTTCCCGTGGGCTTCCCGCCCGGGAGGAGGAAACGAAGGACCTAAGAAACCATCTAAACAACAAAGCAGAAAGCTCTAGGCCCCAAAACGACCTAGAGCCGGCGAACATCATCATGACAACCTTTCAAGGAAAGCAAGGCCATTGGCCCTGGACGACCTCCGGCGAGGTTTGTCTAGACGGAGGAAGGGAGATGAATCCGAGGAGGACTCAACCCAATCCACACGACGCCCGGAAATGAGGGGCTTACCGATGAACCCAAGGACTTCAGAAGGCATCCCGTCAGGGAAGAAGTTGATCTCAGAACCCGATTGGATTCCAGGAGGAAGGGTAAGGCTGTCCAGGATGAGACCGAGGACGAGGCCATACAAACACCCTTTACGAGGGAGATCAGTGAAATGGAGGTCTCAAGAAAGTTTGTCGTGCCGCGGTTCAAAACCTATGACGGGCGGTCCGACCCCGAAGCCCATATCAGGCAATACAAGCAGATGATGTCCCTCTATCATTCGGACCAACGGTTTCTCTGCCGAGTGTTCCCTATGAGCTTGGGGGACTCTGCGATGAAATGGTTCGAGACGCTTCCCCCAAACAGTATTGGGTCCTGGAAGGAATTGACTAGGCAGTTCCTGGCTCGATTCATTACGGGGAGTAAGCGCCCCAAAGACATTGGATCATTGTTGACCCTCAGACGGAGGGAATCCGAGACTCTTCGCCAGTACGCCATCCGATACTGGGAAGAGGTCAATGAGGTAGAAGGCTGCTCGGAGGTCATGGCAGCGGCATCTTTCCGGCTCGGCTTGGCGAGGGACACGGACCTGTACCGATCCCTGACCAAGAAGACTCCCTCGGATATGGGGGAACTGATGGCCCGGATCAACAAGTACTCGAGGGTTGAGGACGAGATGGGAAGCAACAAAGGCCGAGCCCTCCAATCTAAGAGAAAGGAGAAGGAGCGCGAAGATATTCCCCGAAAGGGATTGCTACCCCATCCAGGGGGTTCGTCCAGAGGAGTTCACACTGTTTTCAAGGAACCCATCTTCAAGTTGCTCCATAAAATCAAGCACGAGCCGTTCTTCAAATGGCCGCCCAGGATGCAGGGCGACCCCTCCACCCGTGATCAAAAGGTTAAGTGTTCCTATCACCGGGATTTCGGGCATCGCACCGAAAGCTGTAGGGTGTTCAAATCGTTCTTGGAAAGCTTGGTCCGAGACGGACATTTGAAAGAGTACATAGAGCCCAGGCCAGAAGAGAGACGAGCCCTTGCCCCGACCGAGGAACCGGACAACATCATAGACGTCATCCATATATGTCCCCTGGATCGCCCCACGTCCAGGGAACTCGAGTCCGACCTCAAGAGGGTAGCCTTTACGAGGAAGGTAGCCGAGGGTGATGTAGGGCCATCGAGTAAAAGGGCCAGGACGGGTGAGCTTGCCATTACATTCTCCGACGCGGATTTGACAGGCGTAGTGACCCCCCATAACGACGCCCTTGTCTTGACCCTAAGAATAGGAAAATTCGATGTCAAGAGAATTTTGATAGACTCTGGAAGCTCCTCGGAGGTGATGTACTTCGAAACTTTGAAACGGATGGGCTTTGGCCCCAAAGACCTCACCAAAGTCAGGACACCCCTCATCGGGTTCAACGGCTCATTCGCCTTGCCCGTGGGGAAAATCACATTGCCGGTTGCCACTGGTCCCTTTATCATCGACACAGAGTTTGTTGTGATCGATACGGACTCTCCCTACAACGTGATTATGGGGCGAACATGGCTGCATGCGTTGGGAGCGGTGCATTCCACCTTCCACCAGAAATTAAAATTCGCCACGCCAGAAGGTATCATGGAGATCCGGGGGGACCAAGCGTCCGCGAAAAACTGTTTTTATTCGCCGTTCGAGCCGGGGCGTCCAGCCAGGAGAAGGGGCGAGCACCGGAAGAGATTATGGAAAAATAGCAATTACAGTCCGGGCGTCCAGGAATGGATGACCCCCGGATAGACCCAACTGAGCGGTCGGTGGAAGACCTCCGGAAGGTGCCCTTGATAGAAGGAGAAGAAGAGAGGTATTTCCTAGTGGGGACCTCGATGCCACAGCCGAACAGGAGGAGATGATCGAGTTCCTAAGGGGAAATACAGACGTGTTCGCCTGGAACGAAATGGAAATGACAGGGGTAGACCCCGAGATAATCACTCACAGGCTGCATGTTGACCCGTCGCACAAGCCAGTAAAGCAGAGGCCACGACGCATGGCCCCGCATCACACCAACGCGGTCAACGAGGAAATCGACAAACTCCTGAAGGCCGATGCCATTCGAGAGATACAGTTCCCAGAATGGCTGTCCAATACGGTATGCGCAAAGAAGAAAGGGGGAAATGGCGTGTCTGCGTAGACTTTACAGATCTGAACAAGGCATGTCCCAAGGATGACTACCCCCTGCCAAAGGTGGACCAGCTGGTAGATGCCACAGCCGGATATGAACGAATGGACTTCCTGGATGCCCGAGCAGGATATCATCAGATCCCTCTTTATCCCCCGGATCAGGAAAAGACGGCATTTATCACTCCGAAGGGAGTTTATTGTTACAAAGTGATGCCGTTTGGACTGAAGAACGCCGGGGCAACATACCAAAGGCTGATGAATCGGATGTTCAAAAAGCAGATCGGCAACACCATGGAGGTCTACATAGACGATATGCTGGTGAAGAGCAAACGGAGTTGTGATCATCTGACAGATTTGGCGGATACCTTCTCCACCCTCAGGAGTATGGGCTGAAGCTGAATGCGGCGAAGTGCGTTTTCGGAGTGGAGTCCGGTAAATTCCTCGGATATCTGGTTAGTCAACGAGGAATCGAAGCCAACCCGGATCAGATTAAAGCAATCCTGGACATCCGAAGCCCTCGCACTGTCCGAGAAGTCCAGAAACTCACAGGGATGCTGGCTGCACTTAACCGTTTCGTCTCACGCTCCTCGGATAAATGCAAACCCTTCTTTGGAGCAATCAAGAGTGCTGGGAAGAATATGTGGAGCCAGGGGTGCGAGGACGCCCTGGCTGGGATCAAAGAATACCTAAGGACTCTTCCAACCCTGTCCGTCCCCATCCAGGGGGAGATGTTGTTCCTGTACCTGGCAGTTTCTGAGTTTGCGGTAAGCGGGGTACTTATCCGTGAGCATGAGCACCGCCAGAAGCCAATTTACTATATAAGCAAGGCACTCCTGGATGCCGAGACAAGATATCTACCCCTGGAGAAACTGGCTCTGTCCTTGGTCACCACTGCAAGGAAACTGCGGCATTATTTCCAGGCGCACCCAATCACTGTCCTGACCGATCAGCCCTTGAAAGCAATCTTGAGAAAGGCGGAACTCTCCGGAAGGATTTCCAAGTGGGCAGTGGAGTTGGGGGAGCACGACATTCATTTCAAACCCCGAACTGCGATAAAAGGTCAGATATTGGCAGACTTCATAGCTGAGTTTTCAGGGGAGCATCCCGTTCTAGAAGGACCGCCTCCTCCCGACTTAGCGTCTCCAACGAATTATGAAGGATCGCCATGGCTTTTGTGTGTGGACGGTTCGTCAAATAGTAAGGGGTCCGGAATCGGTGTCTTGCTGACCTCTCCAGATGGGATTATTGCGGAGCAGGCCATTCGGCTGGGATTCAAGGCTTCGAATAATGAAGCTGAATACGAGGCACTCATCTCAGGACTTCGGTTAGCTGAGGCGACTGGAGTTACCAATTTGATCGTGCATTGCGATTCTATGCTGGTGGTCAATCAAGTCAACGGAGAGTTCGAAACGAGGGACCCTAGGATGAAGGCGTACCATCACCAGGCGACGACCGTAATCCAAAGGTTCGGCCGGTTTGAAATCAAGCAAGTGTCCCGCGACAAGAACACACATGCCGACGCCCTGGCTTGTCTAGCCTCGGCGGTGGACTCCTCCCAGTCGCGCAGGATCACCATTGAATATCTTCCTACATCCTGCATAGACCATGCTCCCGAGGCACTGGTCATCCAGGACGCACACAGGCCGCCCAGTTGGATTGATCCCTTTCTCAGGTTCCTGACAACAGGAGATCTCCCGGAGTGTTCAAAGGAAGCAAGAAAGATAAAACTCAAAGCTCCAAGATTTTGGGTCTCTCCGGATCAGAAACTGTATCGGAGGTCTTTCTCAGGGCCTTACTTGCTATGCGTCCAAGAAGACCAAGTACAAGACCTTCTCTATGAGGTACATGAAGGAATATGCGGGGGGCACTCTGGGGGGCGATCTATGGCACACCGCATCATGTCTCAGGGATATTGGTGGCCGCAAATGCAAAAGGATGCGCGCGCATACGTCCAAAAGTGCGACCAGTGTCAGAAGTTCTCCCCTGCAATCAGGCAACCCGCGGGGGACTTACACCCCCTGACCAGCCCTTGGCCATTCGCCCAGTGGGGGCTCGATTTGGTTGGACCCCTGCCTAAGGCTCCGGGAAATAGGAAATTCCTCATTGTGGCCACGGATTACTTCACCAAGTGGGTAGAGGCGGAGCCGTTGACTCATATCCGCGACATAGATGCCAAAAAGTTCGTCTGGGAGAACATAATCATCAGGTTTGGGATTCCCCGTGCACTGGTGTCGGATAATAGGACTCAATTCACCGGCGGGCGTTTCAAGTCTTTCTGTGAGCAACTCGGGATCCGTAACTTCTACTCCACCCCTGCCTATCCACAAGCCAACGGCCAGGCAGAGGCCTCCAACAAGACAATTATCAATGGGATCAAGAAGAGGTTGGAGAAAGCCAAGGGAAAATGGGCCGAAGAGCTATTAAACATTTTGTGGGTATACAGGACCACCCCTCGGTCCTCGACAGGGGAAACCCCGTACTCCCTGGCATACGGAATGGAGGCAATCATACCCCTCGAAGTAGGGCTCCCGACCATAAGGACCCAAGCTTTCGACGAAGGGGGGAATGACCGTCAACTGGGATTGGATTTGGATCTGGTGGAAGAAAGAAGGGAGGCAGCCGCCTTGAGGATAACTAAGTATCAGGAGAAGATTTCCCAACTATACAACAGAAAGGTCAAGGCGCGAGAATTCCAAATAGGCGATCTGGTCCTCAGAAGGGTGACGGCCAATACCCGTGATCCAACAGAGGGAAAAATGGGACCTAACTGGGAAGGCCCTTACAAAGTGATATCAATCGGGGGCGCCGGGTCGTACAGATTAGAAGGCATGGATGGAAACTTGTAATACGACCATGGAATGTTATGAATCTAAAGAAATATTACTTTTGAAGTATTCTCTCCCTCAAGTGCTTGCCAACGACAAAGATAAAGGGCAAGGCCCTGGGGCAGAGTTCAAGGACTCCTGTCCCCGAAGCAAACACAGGAGCAAGCCTCCTGCAAGGGTAAGGCCCTGGGGACAGAGTTCAAGGACTCCTGTCCCCGAAGCAAACACAGGAGCAAGCCTCCTGCAAGGGTAAGGCCCTGGGGACAGAGTTCAAGGACTCCTGTCCCCGAAGCAAACACAGGAGCAAGCCTCCTGCAAGGGTAAGGCCCTGGGGACAGAGTTCAAGGACTCCTGTCCCCGAAGCAAACACAGGAGCAAGCCTCCTGCAAGGGTAAGGCCCTGGGGACAGAGTTCAAGGACTCCTGTCCCCGAAGCAAACACAAGAGCAAGCCTCTTGATGGGCAAGCAGCCCGAAGACAGTTCAAAAAAAAAAAAAATTTACTGTACGCAGAAAACAGAAAGAAGTACTCATTTCATTTCAAGAAGAAGGGGCTTTGCGTCCCCAAAGGCTACAAAAGAAAATAAAAGGGGTACAATCAAAAAAAAAAAAAAGGGCTATCATCTGGCTCCAGGCATCTCCAGAACATCAGCCGAGGGCGAGTCACAAAAAATGGTTGAGAAGCTTCGGAGCAGGCAGGAGAGGTACTTCGGCAACAGGGAGAACTTGGGCAACCTGAGGACCAGGAGCATGGTCCGACGGGGCGTCCTCGACAAATCCACTATCACTGCCTCGGGCGATCCGCCGACACTTGCACCGGCATTGGGACCTCATCCTCGGCAGCAACCTCCGCTTCGGCCCGTGCCATCTCTGCCGAGGGCACATACTTGTGCATTTGGAAGAGCGGGGAGTCTGAGGGATTCCAGCAGACTGGAGCGCCTCGTCCCACCCTTTCTTGAAGAACTCCTTGCTGTTTTTCTTCAAGAGCAGGGAGCACGTCATCGGCAAACTCTTCCCGAAGTTGCTCCTCCGATTTTCTGTTCAGTGCCTCGGCGGCTGATCCGTTCCAGCTCCTGGTAAGAGCCAGACAGCTTTCCTCTGAGCCTACGCCCTCTCCTCCGCAGCAGAAAGCCGCCGCGTCTGCTCGGTTATCCTCCCCTCAGCATCGGCAAGGGCTCACTTAGCTTTTCAGCGCCAACCTTAGCCGACTCGGCGTCCTTGAGGAGTTGCTCGATTTGAGCAGCCTGCCCCGCCAGGGTAGAATCCCTGGCAGCTACATCCTCCATTGCTCGGGCGAGGGCCGCTTCCGCCTCCTCCTTCTGATCTCGGGCCCGCTGGAGGTCCATCCTAGACCCATGGTACCGAGCAGCTATTATGGATATCTGCTGGGTAGCCTGCAAAGGAGGAAAAGTGTTTCACAAAAATGGAAAGCAAGAGAGTGAAGAACCAAAGCAAAAATAAACTCACCACCAGGGAATTCTGGATGATGGAGCGGAACAACACGTTGGTTGATCGCCCCCTATGAGCCGCCATGTCAGCCTCGAAATGCAGTGTCTCACTCACTGCATTGGCGACATGAGGATCCAGCAAAAGGAATCATCGACCCTGATCACTCGGTTCATGTGATCAGTGGCTCGGGATTCCACTCCGCGGCCTCCACTGTAGGCGGAAGGGAGGGGGAGTCTGCTGCTGCTGTTGTTTGCTGTTGTCGTGGCTGTTGCTGCTGCTGCTTTTGTGAAGGAGCAGGGGGTAACCCACGGCCCCTCCCGCTTTGCTGCTGAGCGGGAGGTGCCCTGGATCCTCGGAAGGCCATCATGCCGATGTTTGACCCTTCTCTC
>CAUOFW020006364.1:0-24223 GCA_963454935.2 Ilex paraguariensis
TGAGATATTTATTATATGGAAATATAGTGGATTGAAAATTGATGATTAAATTTATAATTATATTATGTTATTGAATTCAGTGGTGGTAGATGTGATAAATTTGTAAGTCTTATAAATGAGCAAAATTTTATTTATTACTTAAAAATTGTAAATTTCAATGGGTTATGTTAGTATTTATTTAATTTTTTTTTGGGAGACATTTGTATATATGATGTTATTTTAGAGAATTTTTATATATTTTTACGTTAATTTTATTAATATAAAGGATATGATCATCGATATATTTGGAGTCATTTTAAAAAAAAAAATTTTAGTATAAATATTTTTATGTCATTTTTTTTTATATTTAGACAAATGTGTAATAATTTTTTGTTTGTTATATACTGTTTTCACGCACGACTAGTATATATATTATAATTATAATATGCCTTGTCTAGGGCTGGGCTTCCCAAATACTCCATCTTCATCGTCTGCCGCCGCTGTTACACTTCTGCTACAACCAAGCCAAAACAGACGCTCCTCTCCCTCTGTTCTAACAGTTTCACAGTTATTCGACCGATTAAAACCCGCTTTAGTACGGAACGTCTTCGATATCCTCTCTCAACTCCAGGTAACTCCAAAGCCCTAATTTTGTTCTCTTTCGTCTTCCACATCTTGTATATATATTTCGACTCCGATCAATATTCAAGACGAATATATGGAAGTCCTAACCTTTTCCTATTTTTATTGGCAATTCCAAGAGTTGGGAACATGTATTCCTCCCGTGGGAGTGATGCTTACGGGCAGCAACAGCCGTACTCGTCACAATCTGCTTATGTGCAGAGCGTAAGTGGTGCACTTATTTCCTTTGCTTTATTATTTCATTTCTTTTTATTGTTTTACGTTAAATTTGAAGTAGTGTTCCCAATTTGACAACGCAAATCTTTATCTACAAGCACATTGATTTGCAAAATGTTTTTTTTTTAATAATTTTTTATTTTATCTTTGTTTTTTTTTTTCTTATCGGGTATAGTTGGGAGCTGCATATTCGGGGACTTCAGTTGGAGGGCCTGATGGAGCCTCTCAACTATCACTGGGTTCGCGGCATTCCTCGATGTTAGGAGGTCCTTCTCAAGAGACAGATATCAGTGGGTATAGAGCTGGTCATCATCCCCCTTCCGGAGCTCATTATGGTGGCCAATACAGTTTGGTGTATGGTTCAGCTGCTCAACAGGTCTCTGGAGTTTTATTTTGTTCTTATCTAATTTTGGGGTATATTTAGCTACACTACACACACACACACTCTTTTACACTTAAACTTGCACACATATAAACTAATAAATGTTGGATGTGTGATCATGTATGGACAAAATTTTCCTAAACCCTACAATGCCTGTGGCTTTATGGGAAATAATTTAAGATGCATTTGGCCTATATATGTGTGTATAAAGTCTCAGCTCCATTGTGCATTGCATAATTCAGCTCGGTTAATGTTTGTTTGTCCGCCCCCCCACCCAATAAGAAACAATAATTTTATTAATAAAAAAGAAAGAGGTATTACAAGAACCAACAAACAAAGGTGGACAAGATGGATGACCCACAAAAGACATAAAAAAAAACCACAAAAACTAGACCATAAAAATTACAATTACAATCCAATAGTAGCTCTCCAGCTCGAAGTAATGTAAAAAAGAGGAATATTTTTAAAATCCTTTGTAACAGAAGCCTAAAAAGATGCCAAAAAATGCATTTAGACTTATAAAAATTTGAGCTCCTCCTCTTTATCTTCAAAAATTATTTAATTCCTCTCTATTCATAAAACCCATATAAGAGCAGAAAAACCACAATACCAAAGAGTTTTCTCTCTTTTACTGCCACCCAATCCATTAAAATCCACACAAAACATAGATGTTATCGTCCTGAGAGCAACCCAAGAAATGCCAATAAAATTTAACAATGTATTCCAAAGTGAAAGAGCCACGCGACCCACCAAGAACAAATGTCTACACTCTTACAAATCACTTTTACACTCACACACCACTGAGGTGAGACAATTGATCGGTCTTCTCCTTTGAAGCACATCATTGGTATTTACCTTACCGTGAGTAATTATTCATGCACAAACTTGCACCTTTAAAGTCACTTTACCTTCCAAATCTTCAAAGATTAAGAGCAAAGAATCACAAATCCAAATTCTTTTGTCTGAAGAATTTGGATTCAATGAAATACCATTGAGTATTGAAAGAAGTAATAGCAACTCTGAATATTCTCTATAATTTAGATTTTTACAAAACCCAAAATCCCAAGTGACCGGAACATAGGACGATAATGCTAAGGATGCATTGGTATTTCCATGATAAGTAGAAAGATGATAAGGAAAAAGACTCTGAAAAGAATGTTCCCCCCCCCTCCAAATATCCTCGTAACATTGAACTTTTGACCCATCTTCCACAATGAATTTGGCCATTTGAGAAAAATTAGGAATTCCCTGAGAAGTGAATTTCCGAGGACTCCAAAACGTACCCCTTTCAACCCCATTGCCATCCCCACCCAATAGCTTGTAGCCTATATTTCCTTCTAATTACCACATGCCATAATGAATCTTGCTCCAATCTCCATAGCCATTTCCCAACCTTCCTTTTCAACAAATTCCCCACCAATAAACCACTTTTAATCTTAGGCGTAGACACAACCACCCAACTAATCAAGTGATCTTTCTTTACTTCCCCATAACTTTTCCCTAAGAAATCTCTCATCATCGCAAAAAGTAAATAAGGATACTAGCTAACATAGACTTGGGCTAACATTAAGCTCCCCCCCCCCCCCCCCAAAAAAAAAAAAAAAAAAAAGAAAAGAAAAGAAAAGAAATAAAAGCTTTCTTCCACCCATCAAGTCTTTTATAATCTTTTTTGTTAAACTACTCTAAAGATTGAAATTTATGTTGACTATAAATCTTTTAGGAAACATAACTATTGACTGTTAATATTAATAATTGGTAATCTGACATGTAATTTATTTAGATAGGGGTTCACTTTTTTGTTAGATTTAAATTTCGAATGGAAAATTGAATCTGGCAAGTGAAGTGCAGTTTATTCTCCTCTATACTGCATGAGAATCAACATTTCCTGGAAAGAGTGGAGCAGTTGGTTTTTTAGGTGTTCCAAGCAGACTGGCCGGTCCAAATCGGTTGGTCAGCTAGGTTAATCAAATATTTTCCTCCTTTAAGCTGTATACTAGCATGGTAATTATTTTTTCTGCTCTGTTTCTATGTGAAAATATCTTATTCTCTCCTTGTATATGTATTTGGGGTATTTAAACCGTGACTCTTTCTGTTGAATGGACCCATGCATGCAAAGAAAGACAAACCTAACTCCCCCGCGGCCACCTGGGGGGGTGGCTACACTTTGATATTTATGAGTTAATTGTTTCACATCTCCGTTATCTTTCTGTTCCTGCTCCCAGTTTTCTATCTCATCTATTAGCGTTTGATAGTCTAATTAGTTTTCGACTTTTGTGGATGCAACTGTCTTGTGCTTTGCGAAAATATTAAAACCTAGAAATTTCCTTATTGTTTGCTTCTGCAGGTTCCTGCTATGAGTGCCAAAGGATCTGGGCAGTCTGCTTTGGAAGGTCGCAGTGGTTATGGCTCATCTATGCCAGACTCACATAAGTTCGCATCTGGTGACTATGTTTCATCATCAAGCCACTTATATGGCCACAAAGGTGATCAGTTATTCTCTGAAAAGATTCCTGATTATCCGTCAGTGGAAAGACATCAATATGGTGAGCGACAGAGTACTTATTTGGGGAGGGATTTGCAAAGTGAACCGACTGGTCGGTATGCTGAATCGGTTGGTGTTGCTCATAAGCATCAGGTATTGTATTCCTTTCCAGAGAATGTTAACTGTGTTTCCCTTGTCTTTTAATGTTAAATATTAATTTTTGAGCATATTTTTCCACAATAACATACTTTCTGTATGATCTCAATTCTCGCTTCTGGAGCAGCCTGACTTGTATGATCGCATAGATCAGGCTTCTCTGCTTCGACAAGAACAATTGCTGAAGGCTCAGTCACTGCAAGCTGGTTCCCTTGATGGGGTTTCCAGGTATTTTCTCGATCCATGTTCCCTTTTCACGAGTTTTACTTACAACATGGTTTAAAGTTTAAACCAAGTGCCTCAATTTTTAATTTTTATGTTCTCTTTCCCATCTAAAGACTGTTAGAAGTGATGTTTTCTAATGTGTATGGTACGAGATATACTTCTAGCCGTTAGAATATTTTTGTCGATGATACCATACTGCTTGTGCATAGCATACCTGCCTCAGCTTTGTTTGATGGCTCTGTATATCTTATTACACTGAGTAGCACCACATTTCTGGCAGACAAGCTGATTATCTTGCAGCAAGGGGGGCTACCATCCGTCATCCGACCCATGATCTTCTGTCTTATGGTGGAAGAATGGATGCTGAACATCACAGTTTATCAATGTTAAGCAGTTCATCGTATGGTGGACAACCTGCACCATCAATTTTAGGGGCGGCTCCAAAGAGAAATGCGGAAGATCTTGCGTATGTTCAGAGTTCTTCAAATCCAGGTTATGGAGTGAGCCTGCCTCCTGGTAGGGACTATGGCACGGGAAAAGGGCTTCGTGGCACATCTCTTGAGTCGGATTATCCAGGTAGCATGTCGGCACGTAGTGGTCATCCAAGGATTGATGATCGTAAAGATGATAGGGGCGCATATGCTCGGGAGCTTGAGCGAAGAGAGGAGGAACGCCGTAGGGACATTTTACGTGAACGAGAGAAAGAAAGAGAAAGGGATAAGGCAAGGGAACGAGAACGAGAACGGGAACGTGAAAGAGAGCGTGAAAGGGAACGCATTTTGGAGCGGCGAGAAAAGGAGAGGGATCGAGATCACAAACGTGGACTTGAAATAAGGCGTGATCGAACTCCACCAAGGATATCCAGGGACCGCGGTGGTTCCACATTGACAAAGGATGGGAGATCTTTGAGACGGGAATCCCCTCGTCACGAAGCTTCGCATAGGTGGATCTTTTTTTATTTTGAGTCCTACTCTGGTTCTATATGTAGCTGCTACTGTATCTTGCAGCCTTCTTAACTAACTTGGTGCTCTGTCATGCTGAAGGCGTCGTTCACCTGTAAAAGAAAAAAGAAGAGAATATATCTGCAAGGTAAAAAAGCTGAACAAGAGTTTAGTTGTTGAATGATAGTCAATACATACCCTTTGCGAGGCTTTTCCCAGTTGGATATGATGTTAAGGGCTTCTCCACCGTTTGCTCCTATTATTCACTCTTTTGAGTTGAGAACTTCAATTATATGCTTCTATGTTTTGAGAACCGGTGCCGTTTCCTCTTTGTTCTGGTCTCTTGTCAAGTTTCTTCTTTATCCTATCACTTTCTGTTTTTGTTTTTGGCTCTAAATTATTGGTTGCTTCCTCGGAATGATTCGCTGCTCATTTGTTTTGAGGACCTTAGCTTTGTCTTTTAACCCTTGTACTATTCGTGGAATTTCCTCTACTTTTTGTTAATTCCAATATACCCTTTCAATTCATCAACACTTTTTGCTGTAGAATTTCTGCTTATCTATTTGGGACGTGGGAGTTATATGCCGGGCCATAAGCTTGATCTGGAAAATATTTGGTTATGTTTTGTAATATATGATGGTTGATGGCTATTTATCAATTGTGCTGCTGTGACCATTGGTCACAGAGTTAGCGTATCTGGGAGGAGAAGTGATTCACTGATTTGAGCTCATATACACTTTGAGACACAATCCTTCTAAATTGTATACGGTCTTGCTTAATTAGCATGTATTTTCTTAATAAGATATGGTTGTCGAACATAATAGGATTTTTTTGCTTCCTGAAAGTTGACTTGTGATTAAATCTGCTGGAAACAAATTCTACTGTGCAGGTTTACTCCTCCAGTTTGGTAGATGTTGAAAGGGATTATTTATCAATAGATAAACGATATCCCAGGATTTTTATCTCTCCAGATTGCTCCAAGGTTTTCTTTCTTCTTTGCATTTGATGGTTTACCAAGTTTTGTTGGATCTATGATTTGACGCCTGTATTTCTCCTGTCTCTAGGTGGTAGTGAACTGGCAAAGGGAGAATATCAAACTATCTATCAATACTCCTGTCAGGTGCCTTGCTGTGAAAATACTTCTATTTGTATTGTTATCCTCATTATTGTGTCGTAAGTTTCCTTGGTGGTGCTACTCAGATTTGAACAATCATCTTTCGGTTTGTTAGATACCTTTCTGCCAAAAGTTATAGTGTTTCTCCATTCATTTGGAGAACAACCCTTTTATCCATTCACTTTGAAAACTCATTTTTTTTCCCAATGGGAACCAAAATAAAAAGAGGGCAAATTGGAATTTGATAGATCTTATTTAATTTTTTTGTTTCTGATTGTGGTTGTGTATTTGTGTTTTTCTGTGTGGTTGACTTCTTGAACTTTTGGCAAAAAATGAAATAAATCAAAGAATTAAAGTTTGGTGCCATGTATAATGGAACAGTTTTGAACATGATTTTCTTGAAGAAGCAACTGCTACTGAGCAGAAAGAGTTGCTCCCTGTACCCTTGGCTGATGAACCTGCGAAATCAGAACATGGAGTAACTATCTGGCATGCAAAGGTAGATATATCCAAAGTTTAAAATTGAAGCACCTGTTGTTATTGTTATTACTGTTATTTGTTACTCTCATTATTACTACCTTGTCCCTGAATTGTGAAAGCTGCTTAGGGATTAACCTAATTTCGTACATTAAAAACAAAAGCGGTTATTTTTTTCTTTAATGGCATGCAAGGTAGATGTATCTAAAGTTTGAAATTGAATTCCCTGTTGTTATTGTTATAACTGTTATTTGTTACTCTCATTATTACTACTTTGTCCCTGAATTGTGAAAGCTGCTTAGGGATTAACCTAATTTTGCACATTGAAAACAAAAGCGTTTGTTTTTTGTATAAATTTCGGCAATGCTTCAGAAGCAACCGCTACTGAACAAAAATTGGTTATGATGTTCATGTTGTATTTTCTGTAATATTTCTTTGTATGTTATGTTTATATAATTTCTCCTATGAATCTCTCTCATTGGTTCAGATGATTTTGATGAGTGGACTTAGCCAAAATGCTCTGGAGGAGCTGTCATCTGAAAGAAACTATGAGGAACGCATCCCCCATTTTTGCAACATGCTTAGGTTTGCTGTTCTTAAAAAAGATAATTCTTTCGCGGCAATTGGAGGTCCATGGAGTTCTGTTGATGGTGGGGATCCATCTGTTGATGACTCCTGTTTGGTTCAAACAGTTCTTCGGTATGTATCCTAGGTTATTACCTGTGACAACATGGAGCAATTATGCATTTCTTTACTGATGTCATATTCACTGTTTAGATATGCAAATGACGTAACTCATCTTGATTTGAAGAACTGCCAGCACTGGAACCGTTTCCTTGAGGTAGCGTCCCACCCTCCTCCCTCTCTCCCTCTCTCCCATTATTGCTTGGACATATGGGTTTGTCATCTGACGTCACAGTTAGTAACCTTTTTTGTCATGCCACTTAAGTATGGATTGGTTTTTTTCACATATTTACTGAATATCAGCTCAATTCTGCTTCTTGGAAAACTGATTGACTCATTTATAATGGTGCATTTTTGTTGATTTCATAGTTGACTGTGTTATGTCTTCTTTTTTGATTCTAAATACATTGTATTAATAGTTGATCATTGATTCTTATGAAACAAGTGTGATGAATGTGGATGATTGGTTGATAAATATCTTACTAGAGATGAAAATGAACTAATTGAATTGAAATATTCTTTGGCCTAACTATTGATTAGTGATTTAGCTTGTATGAGTTGCTGTTGATTGGATATGACAAGGGAACCATATCACTATGTGAATGATGCATATTTATCTAGTATTGAAAATTTGTTGATAAGTGTTTTTGCTATGGAGTCCTTCCAATTAAGTCCTTTTATCTGGAATTGTCTTTGGTTTTAAGAATTTGGAAGTCATCCAATTCAAAATTTTGGAAGTCATCCAATTCAAAATTTTGGAAGTTTTATTCTAGTATGAGCTAAAGGTTGTCCTTGTCTTTGATCTACCGTTGGGCCTTCCTATTAACATATTGCCTAGGATGATTACATTCCTATTTTTACTTAAAGTGAATGATTGGTTGGGGAATACATTAATTTTCAAATTTGAAATTTGAAATTGAGATTCACAAAGTCATTAATTACGATCAACATATATAAGTCATGCTAGCCTACCTATAGATTTAACAAAGAAAACAAGCTCTCTCTCTTAGTTGGTGTTCATGCAACAAGCAAATAACAAGTGTAAAGTAACAAATGAAAAATAAAGTGACTTTATGCCATGTTTGTAAATAATGGTAAGTGTCATAGACTAGGAGACATTCTATTTTATTTGTTGCATCTTTCTTCCTTCTATCATAGTTTGTTAGCATGTTAACATTTGATTTCCCTAATTATCCCTGTCAAAAAACCGTTGTGGCTTGTGGTTTGTCTTTTGATGCACGTGTTAGGACTTAGGATAGGTGGGGTCAATTTAATTTTAGATTGAACTTGGATTGATCATCTTTTATTGTGTCTCATTAATTATGATCAACATATATAAGTCATGCTAGCCCAATATGCTTGAGAACCTATAGATTTAGCAAAGAAAACAAGCTCTCTCTCTTAGTTGGTGTTCATGCAACAAGCAAATAACAAGTGTAAAGTAACAAATGAAAAATAAAGTGACTTCATGCCATGTTTGTAAATAATGGTAAGTGCCATAGACTAGGAGACATTTTATTTTATTTGTTCCATCTTTCTTCTTCTATCATAATTTGTTAGCGTGTTAATGTTTGATTTCCCTGAATATCCAGGTCAAAAACCGTTGTGGTTTGTGGTTTGTCTTTTGATGCACTTGTTAGGATAGGTGGTGTCAATTTACTTTTAGATTGAACCTGGATTGATTATCTTTTATTGTGTCTCATTGTGACGGTGCAAGTTAGTATGATTGATTTTCACTGAGGTCATATCTCTCATAAAGTTAGGAAGTCATTAAAGAGTATCATAATGCTTAGAAAAATTCTTGAGCATTACTGACGCCAATCTTTGTGCAAGTGTCATCAGCACACTCTAGTCATAACCTAAACATTCTCGAGCTGATCGCATCATCTGAGTTTAGTAGATTAACATTCTTGGCAACGTTCAAAAATATGTTGCTTGCCTTGCAAAGAAAAACATCACGAATTTTATTACAGCAGATTAGCTCTGTTGACATAGTTCGAAAGTATGTTGCTTGCCCTTGTAAAGAAAAAAAAAAACCCTTAATTTTATGAGTTTAGTTTCTCTGTGGAAGATCAGACACTTCATTTTTCCAATATTTTTTGGCGGGAGGGTTTCAATGATGTGTTTGGGAGTGCTAACCACCTTTATCTGTATGTTGGTCCTATTGTTTTAATGAATTTTTTTTCAGTTGTCCTTTATTGTATGCTATGTCCAGCCTTGGGATCTGCACTCAATCTTGGCAGTTTTAATCAAGGGTTGTAATTTTTGACACAATACGAATCGAAATTGACATGAAATTAGCGGGTTAGACTTGATCATTTTTCGATACGGACTCGTATATGACACTATCTGTTAAAACAAATAATAAATGGGTTGAGTTATTATCAAATACAAACAACATGAAATTGACACGATTAACACGTTTAAGTAGTATTATTAGAATAAAATGTCAAATTTTTATTATATTTTATCAAATAGTGACATAATTCTTGTACAAAAAAGATATTTTTACTCATTTTTATTATTATATTTATTAAGTTAATTTTTAGTTTATAGAAAAAGTATGAGCATAGGGTCGATTAAGTGATCATGAAATTTTTGACATAAAAATGAGCGTTAAATTTTTTATTCACGGGTTATATGGGTCAACTCGAACACTACACGAAAATAAATTGGTTGGCACGACATGACATGATTATTTAAATCGGTTGGGTTACGGTTGGTTAGTGCTCGACCCCGACCCGACCCGATTGCCACACGTAGTTTTAGTGCATTCACAAACAAATACACAATAATGTAGCATTGGGTAATACTGGCCTTCAGGTTCAGGATTGACTGTTGGAGTTTTTGTTAGTTGTGTGAATTCGTCTGTTTCTTTTATCTTTCCATCCTACAGCTAATTGTCCATGACCTTTGTAGATACATTATGATCGAGTTGGCAAGGATGGGCTTTTCAGCCATAGAGAGGTCACTGTCCTGTACGTTCCAAATTTGTCAGATTGCCTTCCTTCATTGGATACATGGCGAGACCAATGGCTTGCCCACAAGAAGGCTATTGCTGAGAGAGAGCACCAGCATTCTCTGAAAAAAGAGGTCTGCTGTTTTACTTATAAACTGAAATATCATTCTTGCCAGTTTTTCCTTATGCACTGTGTGACTGCCAGGAAGATGTTTAATGCATATAAGCAGATATTTTTAGGGGAAATATTAATTCCCTTGTTTTATGTGTCATGATTATTCAGTGGGATTTTCCAGGTGAGAGTTTTCTGTTTTCAATGTGCATATATGGCTGTTATGTTGGCTTCACTCACTAGTATCTTCCATTGACCTAGTTGTGTTGGACATTTCTCTTCTTGATTTTGCTGTAAATACGGTAACAAGGCAATGGACAGAATTTGCAGTTTAATATTGCACCATGTCAGAATAAAAAAGATTTGTGGAAACGTAGTAAATTTTATTTGCAACTAATGTCATTTAACATAAAAGGACAAGTGCACGTTCGTTGGTGGCATAGATTAAGGAGGCAGTCTTTACTTTTCTTTATGTAGCTTACCTATAGATTTACTGCAGTTCTCTAACAGTATTGACATACATATCCTTTTAGATTTTCTCTAGTCTTACTTGCTGCCTTATGTTGCTGATTATTAACTTTTTATCTTTTTTAAATTTTACTGTGGCTATTAAAAAAACCAGTATAAATGCATGAGACACACATTGGGAGGAAGAAGCATTAAGCATCAAACTAGTTTCCTGAAAAATGTTGGGGGGCCAGTGAGATAAAGACATGCACTTGATCTGATATAAAAAAACTTAAGACATGAAATAAGTGACATTTCATTGTCGTAATACATCCCGAGGAGAAAAAAGAAAAACACAAAATCTCTTGAATTTTAATTCTGTAATTCAGTTTTCAAAATTTGTAACTTATTCCTCCCTGTAGTGCAAAAGGGGCAATACTAAATACAAAAGCAAATTAGAGTTACTTTTTGTGGCCATACTACAAAAGCTGGATTGTCATGCAAGTACAACCAGGAGATTGTAAGGGGGTTATTCTTTTTTCTGCGAGAGGGAAGAAAAGTCTTGTACCATTAAAACAATCAAATGGCTTGTAACCTAAAGGCTTAGGAGGTTTAGTTTAATCTCTTTTAATTGGATAAATCATCTGATAAAAAAGGAAGTTTCGTTGATACAATAGAGCGGAGCTGACAGGCCCATGTATTTTTTTATTCTGTTCAAGCAGGAGATGCATGTACATATTCTGCTATGTATTATTCATACCCTCTGTCATTCGATTACAAATATATAGTACACATTCTGCTAGGTTGGGTTTATTCTTAGATATGTATCTCATGCTATCAGATGTTAGTAACAACACTGTAGCCCATGTTAGTGGTTGTGGTTTAATCAAAGTTCAGTGGATAGCCTCCTACCCCACATTATCTCCTGCACAATAGTCTTGGGCTGAAAGCAATTTGTTTATGTTCATTAGTTGTTAGGTGCTAGGTTCAATGTATCGGCCGAGTCGTATCCGACTCGGCCACTACCGATATGAGACCGATACACGTTATGACTTGGGAGTATTGGTACAAATCGGGGCCACTTGTTTGTATCGGACAATTTAACATAATTGAACTGAAATTATGAAAATAGTTTAGAAAATCTCACGACAAAGAAAAAGCCCAAAAAAAAGGGCAAAGAGAGAAGTAGAGAAGACCCACAACTGTAAAAGAAGACCTAAAATCACAAAAATTAATATGCAAATCGTGCGTTTGTTCAACCCTAAATCACACCCCTTAATGCCATTAGATAAACAAGAGAAGAAATTGAGAGAAGTTGTGAGGCAGACCTGTAAATAATGGCAAAATCACCATGAATACAAACGAGACTCATTGTCTCGTAGATTTGCTCCTCACTCTCTCTTTCTCTCTCAACGAACGAAGACTGGCAAAGACTCATTCACTCGTGTGCCTTTAATGTCTCTCAACTTCTATTTTCTTTTAATTTCTGTTTTTTTTTTATTTTAGGTAATGTTTTTTTTCTAATTTCTTAAATGTTTTAAATAATTTTTTTTTATTGGTAAGTTTTTTTGAATATTTTTGGGTAGGGAGTCTATCCTTTTGGTTCTAACTTATTATGACAAATACTTATTGTAATATACTATATTATATACCTCTATTTATTTTTTGAATATTTTTGGGTAGGCAATTTGACCTTTTGGTTCTAACTTATTATGACAAATACTTATTGTAATATACTGTAATATATACCTCTATTTACTTGAATATATTAAATTAATATTCTATAAGTCACAGACAAATATTAATTTTTCCTTAGTTTGATTTTAAAATTAAATAGTAATATGTTCAAAAAAATGGTGGTAACCTATATTTAATTGGATTTTGTACTATTTGAATCTAATAGTATTTTAAATGCATACATTGAACATTGATAATAACAAATATTTCTGATAGTGCCCTTGTATTTTATTTTCATTATGTTTAAAATGTTTGATTATGTATTTAGGACATATGATGCATGATTTTTGTTGTATACATTTTTTAGAATTTTTCAAGATTTTTTTAAAGAATTTTTTAGATCTTTTATCTAGCATTTTTTAAATATTGACCGATACCATGCTGCGACGTCGCGATCGATGTCTATTATTGCTTTTGGATTTGATAGTCGATACCTTAACTTTGAACCATGGTTAGGTGAGGGTATTGTTGCCTTACGAAATTATATTCCAGGATTTTACTCACTGAAAATTCTCCCTTTCAAATTTGTATGCTCTCATCGCATTTATGTGACTTTTCATTGTTAAGAGAGTTTGTATTCCACATAAAATAATTAGGACCACTAAGGTTGTTTTATATATTTCTGGGGCCACTCCACTTATTTTCAGTTGATTTTGAGTTGGATGCTCTAACGTGGTATCTGAGTTGGATGCTCTAACGTGGTATCAAAGTTGGGCCTTGGGTGGTCAATGGACAAGTTTCTTTATCCATTTGAATTTGTTGGTATGGTTGTTTGTTTATTTGTTTGTTTGTTGACTTCATGTGCAAGCTCGGTTCCATGTGAAAGAGGGTTTTAAGAGAGTTTGTATTCCTCATCAATAATAAGGACTGCTAAAGTTGGTTTATATATTTGAGGAGTTACTCCACTCATTGTCAATTGGTTTTGGATTAGATGCTCTTAACACTCATTACCTAGACATTTTGATGTTGTTTGGTGGAGTTGAGCAAAGAGGATTTGATGCGGGTGACCCGAATTTTTGTATTATATTTGAAAGTGGTCAATCCATTAAATTAGAAAATTTTGGAAGATTTATTATATTTCCTAATTTAGTGAGGAAATTATTTTATTTTTTTTCTAATTCCTAGGATTTTATTTTATTTGGTTTCTTAGTTTGTTTAGGGTTTCTACTATTATATAAATGCATGTAAACCTTAAGGTAAAACAACTTTTGATGAATTAACAGTATTGATAGAATTGTCTCTTCATTTCTCAATTATTTTGGTATTCTTTGTGAATCAACAGATCAATTGAAGCTTTTAGAACTAGTATTCTTTGTGATTCAACAACTCTAGAGTAGAATTGTAAATCGATATATGTGCACAAATCAACGGTATAGTTTCATTATCCCATTCTTGTTCATCATATCATTTTTCTACCCGCTTTCCAACATCACTAGACTTGTTGATTCTGCAGAATATCAGTTTTAGAGACTTAAATTGATCTGTTGATTTCTAAGAACACCAGAATAATTGGGAAAAAAATAGACAACTCTATCAATACTGTTAATTAACCAAAAAAGTTGTTTTGCTCGAAGGTTTACATGCATTTATATAATAGTAGAAACCCTAAACAAACTAGGAAACTAAAATCTTGAATAATTAGGAAATCAAATAAAATAAAATTTTAATGGAATTAGAAATAAAATAATTTCCTAATTAAATTAGGAAATAAAATAAATCTTTTAAAATTTCCTAATTAAACGGCATTAACCACGTTCAAATAAAATACCAAAATTTGGATCACCCATAGTGCATCATTCTCCCCAAGTTGGAAAGAATTCACCATCAAATTCAGGTTCAGTATTTGACTCATCACTTGAACTTTGGTTTCGACCAATTCATTGATTATGAATTTGATACCTTAATTTTTGTTTGAATTTAACTTTTCGACCAATCCAAAATTTTTCCTTTGTAAATATTCCATTAGTGTTGCAGCAAGACGCAATGATTGTTCCCCAATAAATCAAAATAGAAGGATTTTTATTTTCACAAAATCTTCAGCCTCCTCGTTCGAAGGGCTCCCTTTATTTTTTTTCCTTTTATGACCTCCAACTCAAAAAATAAAGTATTGATTTCACAAAAATCAAGGAACACTTGTTGCCTTGCTGAAAGTTCTACAAGTTGCTCACCCATTTGTTATTGAGCAGCCATAGACAATGGACTGCTTGTGTGTGCAACTTAGGACCAAACTCTTTATCAGAAGGCTGGTTAAATTCTATGTTGTTTTCTACTCTCTCCAGGCCCCTCAAATTTGCTGTTGTGATTAGGAAAACATCCATCGAATATTTATCATATATTGAAAAATCATAATCATTCTTAACAATGACCGGAGAATCATCAGTAGAATATTCATCAAATATTAGGGATAAATTTTAATCAACTTCTGATTGAATATAAGATGATTCACTATTAAAAAATAAATTTTCAAATTTCATGTCATGAAAATATTAATAGGAACGTAACTGTGCTCTGATACCGGCTAAAGTAGGGAAGTGGGTAGAAAAATGGTATGATGAACAAGAATGGAATAATGAAATTATATCGTTGATTTGTGCAGAAGTACTGGTTTAGAATACTATTCTAGAGCAGTTAATTCACAAAAATATTAGTTCTAAAGACTTCAATTGATCTGTTGATTCACAAAGAATTCCAGAATAATTGGAAAAAGAAGAAGACAACTCTAAGACTTACATGCATTTATATAATAGTAGAAACCCTAAACATACTAAGAATCTAAAATCCTAAATAATTAGGAAACCAAATAAAATAAAATCCTAATGGAATTAGAAAATAAAACAAACTAGGAAGCTAAAATCCTAAATAATTAGGAAACCAAAAAAAATAAAATCCTAATGAAATTATAAAATAAAATAAAATAATTTCCCAACTAAATTAGGAAATAAAATAAATCTTCCAAAATTTCCTAATTGAACTGCATTGACTATGTTCAAATAAAATACCAAAATTTGGGTCACCTATACTGCATTATTTAGAGTAGGATTCTAAAATGTATTTGTCCACAAATCAATGGTATAGTTTTATTATCCCATTCTTGTTCCTCGTACATTTTTTTCTACCTGCTTCCTGGATTTGATTCAAGGGGTTTCATGGGTTTAGTCATCAGTGTGCTGTCCACCTTCGCTTAAAGCAGTTTAAAGACGAGGCTTTAGACTGATTATGCCTCCCAGTGGAAACCTTACTGTCTGGCACTGCTGGTGGGTCACAGACCTTCTGGATTTGAAATCCAGTAGTCACTGTTTTTCTGAATCACGGACAGATCCAACTGAGGGTCTAATAGCTGTTAGTTGTTTTGAGGATCTTCTCGCAGTCGTTATGGAGGCCAAATAGCTAATACCTAAGAATGTTAGTTGAACAAGAGAGAGGGAGAGGCACTACTTTGTCTTTTGCAGTCACAAGGCTTGCGTGGATCTCATGAGCATACTTCAAGGAAGTGAAACCGAGACTATGGAATGACCTTTTTTTGCCCAATTCACCTGTAATTGAGTCTGACTTGCTTTTCTCCCCCTAAAGTTTTATTAATTTGAAATTTTCTGTGCAGAGCTAGATTAATCCAAATTCATGACAGGTTGCTTTTGCGCATGCATTTTTATACCCCCTTTGTCCCCCTCTTGCCCTCTCAATGCCGGCTACCAAACTCGCTTTAGTATTTATTTTAGCTAATTTTTTTTCTTTTGTGATACTCAGAAATCTAGAGAGAAGAAGGAAGTTCTTAAAGGTAAGTAACACATTTGATCTTATTTATTGTTGTTGTCTTCCCTCTGATAATTTGAATCTTATTAGCTTCTCTCTGTCTCTTTTCTTAACCCCCCCCCCCCAAAAAAAAAAAAAAAAAAAAAAAAACCCAACCCACAATTTAGACAAGAAACTTGAGCCTTCGAAAGACGATCAACGAGTTGACAAAACAGAGAAAAAGGAGACTGTATCCTCTGGTCTGGAAGTAGATGCTAACAAAAAGGGGGAAGATGGCAGCAAACTACAAGGGAATGCAGACAAAGAGACGGGTGAGAATGATAAAAAAGTTGAGAAGAAAGATGAGACTGAAACAGCTGAAGAAGGCAACAGTGTTGAGAAAAAGGAACAGGGAGAAGGTACGGTTGTTCAGTCACCTGGTAATGTGAAGTCTGGAAAGAAGAAAATTATAAAGAAGATTGTCAAACAGAGGGCTATTGAAAAGAAAGACAATATGGAAAATATGACCGAACCAAATGAAAAACCAGATACGAAAGACGATGGAGAAATTAATGCCAACATAGAAGTTACTGGTCAACACAATGAGTCACCTGCTGATACTGCTGCTATTAAAACCTTTATGAGAAAGAAAGTTTTAAAAAAGGTTCCCGTGGGGAAAAATTCTCAGAAAGTAGATGGTGTGCAGCCCGAAGTCAAAACTGTGAAGGATTCTGAGTGTTCTGAAGATAAACCACTGGGCGAATCAGATTTTGTTAGTGCTGCTATAAAACAAGATGCTAGTATGAAAACAACAGTGAAGAGAAAAATAATTAAAAAAGTGCCTAAAAGAAAGGTAGCTGCTGTGGAATCCCATGATGGGGTTCCAGATAGCAACAAAGATGGTGAGAAGGATGAAAAAAAGATGGTTGAGGCAGGAAATGAAACAAAAATGATTGGGGGGCAAACTGCCGATGCTGACTATCTGGTGAGTGAGGTCAAGTCAGTAAAAAAGACAATCTCTAAAGCACAGTCAAAAACAGCAACTTCTGAGAAGCAAGATAATGTGGGTAGCTCGAATAAACATGTAAACAAGTCTAACAAGGAAGAGAAAAGGGTTGATGAGAAAAGTGGTTCTGTTTCCAAAATGGATCCTGAGGCTGAGAAACAAAAAGTGTCTCGCAATAGTGGTCCCAATGGCAAGAGGGAAAAATCAAAAGAAAGGGAAAAGTCCAAAGAGGAGAAAGACAAAGAAGACAAGGATGTAAAAGATGAGTCCAAGAGCAAATTGAACAGAGAAGTGAAAGAAAAGAAAAAACCAGAAGAACCTCCTCGGCACCCTGGCTTGTTTATCCAAACAAAAGGGAGCAAGGATTCTAAGGTAAGTTTAAGCTAAATTGATAAACATAGCAAATTATAACATTATTAATATCAAATATTCATTCTGCCCTTGTCTAATAACCTTGCATGTCCCATCCCATGTATCTAACTGTATAATATCTGGGCTGCAGCTGCGTTCATTGTCACTTTCACTGGATTCACTTTTGGACTATACTGACAAGGATATCGAAGAATCAACATTTGAGGTGTGTTTGCCCTATATTTAATCCTCTATGCTGTGACTGTGTTGTGGTAATCTTTATGGTGTTTTTCTGTTAAGGATGATCATAATCTCTTATTCTCCCGTGATTCTTAAATTTAAGGTGCATCATGATGCATAATTGAAATTTCAGCCCATTCTATCATTTTAACCATTTGTATATTCCTCCTTCACTGTCTCCTTGGCAGCTTTCCTTATTTGCAGAATCCCTATATGAAATGCTTCAGTATCAGATGGGTTGCCGTCTTTTGACATTTCTTCAGGTTGGCTTGAATAATTGATATTCTAATTGTTTGTGTTGTTTACATAGTTGGGGTTTTTTTATTAATATGCTTGCTTTCCTTTTCCTTGTGTCTTTTCCCATTTATAGAAATTGCGCATTAAGTTTGTGATGGAAAGAAACCAACGGAAAAGACAAAGGGTTGACATTTCTGACAAGGAAGGTGAAAAGAAATCATCAAGAAAGCGCATGAAAACTGATGAGACCGTTGTGGAAATCACATCTACTAAAACGGAAACACCAAATGAAGATGATGGAAGAACAATCGTCAAGGAGAATAATACTGCAGCCGATGAGGTGAAGAAGGAAAAGCCTGAAAATGAAACAGATGAGGATGAAGATCCAGAGGAAGATCCTGAGGAAGATGAAGAAATGCCAGATGCAAGCCCTCAGCGTGACTCAACCAACGAGGCAAGATTCCTTTCTTCCATTCTCTCTCTCTTGTCGCTTCTCATTCTTCAAATGTAAGCTGTTTCTTTCTATCTCTCTTTTCTCAGGCGCATACACACACCCCACACTCTCTCTCATGGGTAATCACGTAGCTTTTATATCTTTATTTTAATTTTCCTTTCTGATGCTTCGTATCGAACTGCGTTCTCCGAACTTCTGCAGTATATTGTGTTGATTAGTAGCCGACTTTCTCTTGACCTTTTCATTAAATTTGGGAGAACGAAGTAGTTATATGTTTTAACTATGTTATAGTACAATGGTGGTGCATATGCACATATATAACACTGCCTGGCATATAATTTGCATATTTTGAAGTGGTATCTTTTGAAATCGGACAAGTACTTGGGAAATGATTTCTGGTTGAATTATGCTGTGAGAATTTAGATTTCACAAATACAACTGTGTTTAATTGCCAAGGACGAGATTTTTCACCTTAACTCACCTGTCTGCTCTTAAAACATACAAGAGGACGGTGAAGACGATGCAGTAGATGAGATTTTTTTTGGGGTAAATTCATTTTACCTTCGTGTGGTTTAGCCCTATAGCACTTCACCCCTTATGGTTCAAATGTAACCACATAACCCTTATGTGGTTTGGACTAAAATGCACTGTCAACTCTGTTGAAAAGGTGAATAAAATGACATTAATACACATAATATACCCTGTCTTAATACTCGTCTCTCTCTACTAGGTATATTACTATGTTTGACCTAGGTCCTGAGCAGAATTAATCTCAAAATTTTAGCATGCAAGTATGAAATTGAATATCTTAGTATCTTTCAACTCGTTAGATTTGAAGTCCACCACAATTCTTTCTTCAGCTTCATGCGTGAAGCACCCATATTGTATCATCTTTGCTGGCAGCCATTCACATGAGCTTACATTAATCTGGATTCTGGAACCTTTTCCCAAGGCCCACTGACATAACATCTTGGTGGTGGGATGGGGCTAGCTAACGGAGGTTATTCACTCAAAAAACATGAATCTGAAAAGGATGAAAAAGGAAAATCCAATATGGGTGGATCCCAATTTATAGTGCAACCATTGAAGGAGGGGGTAATGCAGGTGAATTCAATTTTGGGATGCACTTGTGAATAATTGGCATGACTCTCTTGTAGAGGAGGGAGGAGGGAAGAGGAGAAAGAGGAGTGCGTTTGAATGTGAATGTGTATGCTATTTGGAGGTGTTGGAGGAGGAAGAGGTGTGAAGTGGGGTTGTGGCAGAAGAGTTGGCAGTTGAGGTGGGTGGTTTGTGAAGAAGGAAGGAAGAGAGGTGAAGCAGCAGCTGGGAGGGGTATTTTTGTCTTTTAAATTATAGGGCATGCTTCTCTAGTTAATAAATTTTACTTTTGACTCAATTTTTTTTCTCATACCCACTCCCATTTTAGGCGCATGTAGCACATTTGTCGTCAATTTGGACACAAATTATCAAGGTTGTAGATTAGTTCAAAACTATATGGGGCCCATGTGTGTGTGTGTTTTTTTTTTAATTACATTTGGGGTAAAGTGCTGTAGGACCAAACCACAAGGGGGTAAAATGGGTGTGGCACATGGGAAAAGTGATTATTTTTGAATAAAAACAATTTGGGGGTAGATAAAGAAGTCATAAAACAATTTTAAAACAAATTCTGGTAGTAGGAAGTGGAAAGCATCAAAATAGTTGTGAATAAGCCTAGTAAGCTACTTGGAGGATGAGAGAATAATATAAATATGTAGTATTCCTCGGCTTAATTACCTGCTTATGGAAATGTATATGTTATTTTTGGTAATTCAATTATATTTTTCATCCAGGTAAAGGCTGAAGGGGGCACGACTGATGCAGATGATGAGTCTGAAATGCCGCCTGGGAAGAAGATGTTAGAACAACAGGGAATGGCTGAGGAAACTTTAGCGACAAAGATCAAGTTGGATGCTGATAGCAAATCAAAGGGGGCAAAGGAGGACACAGAGAAGAAAGAAACTGCATCTGCTGTTGACAAGGAACTGTTGCAGGCTTGTTGCTGAACTTTTTTTGGCCATCTGCTTTTGGCATTTTTTCACTAGTTCATTCCACTCACCATTTTTTTGTTACCGGCTTTCTTCTTGGAAACAGGCTTTCAGGTTTTTTGACCGAAATCGAGTGGGCTACATCAGGGTAATATGAAATGACTATTTTTTTATTCCTCTGTCCTGTCATGTTGAGAATTGTGAGGATATAACCATGTTTATACATCTTTCGCAGGTTGAAGATATGAGGTTGATCATCCATAACTTGGGGAAGTTCCTATCTCACAGGGATGTCAGGGTAATAATCTGTTTCGTTTTAAAGAAATTCTGTAGATTGTGGTTGGCTATATTATGTTAAACAGAAGGAAAAACTTGGAGTCGTGTGTACATGTGTGTGTTTTATTTTGTGGGTCGTTGTTAATTTCTTATTTTCTTTCGTCAGGAACTAGTGCAAAGTGCACTGCTAGAGAGTAACACTGGCAGGGATGACCGAATTCTTTACAATAAGCTGGTGAGGATGTCTGACATTTTAGATGGACTAAAGTGAGGGTGGTGGTGTTGCTTTTCATTTGAAGGGATTTCTTATGGTATTCTCTTCTATGGGACTTGGGAAGTTGTATAGCGAGTCAGGGGTTCAGATCATGCTATTAAATTTAAACTGTCGGCTTTTTTGAATTTGTTACTGGTCAAAATGTTTCGATGGGGGATTAAACCTTGTTATTTGTGAATGATTATTTGGCCTGCCTTTTGTGTCAGATACTTTGATCGTAAAACTAAGTAATGTGTCAATCCCTGTGCCACTGCCTCTGCCACTGCCACTGCCACTGCCACATGTAGAAAATCAGAACCCTGGAAACCTTTTAGCTATCTGTTTGGAAGCCTGTTGTTTTATATTTCCAGTTTTGTTGCTAATTTGGAGTGGATAGTCATAGTGGTGTCTGTCTAGGCTGTTAAGTGCATGCAACTCGATAAATCACAATAATTTTTTTTTGAACTAATGATGATATAGATGTTGAGTAACTCCAATTCTTGACCTTAGTTGATATCGACTTGTTAATTGCTTCCAAGTTTAATTTTTTTTTCTTAGTTAATGTGTTGAGCACTTGACTATATATATATATATATATTACTAATAAAAGTACACTAACAAGAAAAATTTGTAATTTTAAAATTTACCTTCAACTATTGTTACAATATCATTTAAATTTAAATTAATTAATTTTTAATCATCTGTTCACTTCTGTTATTCCTTTCATCTTTCATTTAATTCTGAATTAGTTTTCAATCATTCACTAATTTTTAATCTTTTCCTTATTAGCAAGTTTTTCCTATATTCGTTGCACAGCTAAGGATAAACTGTCTCCAAAGCATATAAATTTGCATCCTCAAACCTCCCTCCCCTCTCTCTAACACATACACAAGGTATACACTGTTTTTGTGATAAGAAGTGAGAAAATTAGGATATTCTAGCAAATGAATTTTTTTGTTCTACCAAAGATATTAAGTCTCATTCTTCTATATATGCTATTTACATCATTTGACATTATGCAAAAAATTGAATTTAAAGTATACTTATCATGATTTTATTTATCCATTAAGTATCACGTAAGGACAAAACAAGAAGCATAATGTAGCAATGACTTTTTATTATTATTATTTTTCCATTATGCAACATGGTATTAATGATATAAATATTCATTCTAATACCAGGTTATAATTAACTTGATTATATATTTGTTTATAGATTTAATAATAATTTTTACTACCTAAATTTATTTATGTGCAACATATGTAGTGCACTGCTAATTAAAATAAGTATATCAGCAAAAATATTTAAGGTGGAAGTGCAAATAATCTCATTAATCCACACTTATCGCTCTCCTCTCTTTTCTCTACTTTTTTTTTTTTATTTTTCTATTTACTTTAATTGTAAATTACGTGATTAAATTTGTTATTTAAAATAAAAAATATTGCATGATCAATGCTCAATTAATGATATTATATTTTATCTTCTAATATAGAGTTATTGCTAGTATTCTATATTCCATTATGTAGATAATTATTTACCACTGCGCCTCTTAACGGATCGAATATGGATAGGATTTTGATTGATTCAAATATGATTTTAAAAGTTCGATCCAAATCCAATCCAATTATTTAACGAATTTTATTTTTACGGTTCATATTCAATCCGATCCAATATGAATAACTTAATTTAACTTAAATTTAAAAATTTATATCTAAATTTCAACCAAATTTATTTAAATAATTATTTAATTTTTTAAATATTTATATCAAAATATATACATATTTTAGATCAGATCATAATCGAATTAGATATAAGTATAATTAAATCTGATTCGTGAAATGTATAATAGCGAATTCAAATTTGGGTTCAAATTATTGATAAAAATATCGACCCATATATGGCTAATCGATTTCGGATCAAATTCTAATCTGGCTTCTAAATAACTATATATATATATATATATATATATATAGTTATTGTTCGTGCCTGAAAACACAGAGTAATACAAATAAAAAAAATTTATCAATTATAAATATATTTGTATTCACACCCAAAATCAAATTACAAACAGAGAAGAGAAAGAAAGGAATTTAAGCACTAGTTATAGTGAAGATGAGTGATGGGGGTGACAGTGGTGCTGGTGGGAGACGGTGATGATTGTAGTGGGTGGCAGTGACGACCGTGGTGATGGTGGCAGCTGTGGGTCACAACAATGATGGTGGTGTTGAGTTTTTGGTGAGGATGGTGATAGTGGTAGCCATGGGTGATGACGATGGTGGTGGTGGGGGCGAGGATGCTAATGGGTTGTGTTAGTGGGTGTTGACGATGGTGGTGATAGTGTGAGTTGTGGTGGGCAACGACGGGTGCTTGTGAGCAACAGTGGTAGTAGGGGTGGCGAATGACAATAGTGGTGGTAGGTGTGGTGGTGGTGGGGGTGGGCGACAATAGGTGGCGATAGTGGTGGGAAATGATGGGTGGTGGGGGTAGGTGTGATAGGGTGGGTGACAGTAGGTGGTGGTGACGGTGGACGATGATAGGTGGTGGTGGGTTGTGATAGTGGGTAGTGGTGGAATGATAGTGATAGTGGTAATAAATATAAGAATGAGATGATGATGGTAGTAGTAGTGGTAATAAATATAAGAATGAGATGATGATAGTAGTGAGTGGTAGTTGTGGCAACGGTGGTAACAATTAATGGTGGATGATGAGGGTGGTGGTGGGGCAGTGGGGCAGTGGTGGAGTGGCGGCATCGGTGGTGGGGTGATTTTGTAGAGAAGTGATTTTAAAGAAGTTTACTTAGTTATTTAAGTGGAAAAACTACTTTTGACTTATTTTGCAGTAATTAAAATAAGTTGTTCCAAACATTACATTTTAAAAAAAAAAGTTCTTATGAGAAGTTATAAATTCTAGAAATGTTTTGAAAAGTCACTCAAAACTCACCTTTAGGGGACTTATTTTCTTTATTAAATTTAGAGAGTTAATATTAGCTGTTGGATAAACTTTAAAGTAAAATTTAAAATGAACTCAATCTGTAACACCTCAAAAATCGGGGGTCCTTAATTTAACAAATTCAAGCAGAGTCTTCTACTTGTGCAATTAA
>CAUOFW020006365.1:0-24223 GCA_963454935.2 Ilex paraguariensis
CTCGAATTCATGCCTTCGAACTATTGTTGCATAGCCCGAAGTGTGAATAGCACATCAGTACCACCCTCCTCAGCTACTCCTTTATCCTTGGAAGTCATGTTTTATAACCTACAAAACAATGTTAGAAATAGCCTCACAAACACTCCCTCACGTGTTTTGCTCGTTTCAATGTCACTCAACCCTCGTGTTTACACCCTTATTGGCTTTTTCTTAAGATAAACTCACACACTTAGCCCTTTACCACTCAAATGTTTTACCTTTGTCGTTCTTTCGCAAATTACTCAAAACTCAACAAAAAAAAACCAACCGTTCCCACAACGCACAACAACTTAACAAAAATAAAACACAAATATCGAAGGAAGGACCAGAATTAACAATGAAAAACAGAGAATAACAACGATAACACGAAAATGAAACAAAGAAACACAGCGAAGCAAAGAAAACCAATTCGGCAAAAATTAAGCAAAATAATGATTCGAAAGCAACAAATGGATCAAAAAAAGGGTTAAATCAATAAGGATGACCTGTTTTGGGGTCACAAATGCATGAATGATCAGAATAAGTATTTTTTGATTATTTTTTGTTCAAATCTCAACACAAATTAGTCCTAAAGCAAACTGATTAGCCTCAATTCGATTCTTTCTTTCTTTCTTTTCTTTTCTTTTCTTTTTTTTTTTTTCTTCTTTTTTTTTCTTGATATCAAATCACAAAAGAGGCAAACTACGCGCAATTGGGCAGCAGACTTCACAATCGATTCACAAGCAAGTTATGTATTCAATTCTGCCCATATTATGCAACCCTAATTGATATTAAAATTATAAAAAAAAACTGAAACTCCAGTAGCAAATCACGGCCCAAATCACAGAATAATTACGCAGAAAGAAAAAAAAAAGATAAAACCCCTAAATTTTTTTTAAATAGATGTGCATAAATAGAAAAGAAACACCAAACAGCAGCAAGATATTCTAATTTGGTTAGATTATATGCGCACAAAACAAAGATAACCAACCTGATTGAGAAAACAAACCCCAGTGCTTTGATATCAACCGATGTGAACTCTTAAACGAATTCAAGAACCCATGGGCAAATTGATTGAAGACTTCCTAAGAAAGTTCACAAATCAAATTATAAAAACCAAGAACTCTAAACCCAATGTTTTCAAGAAACAAGAACCCAAGGTTAAAAGTTCAAGAAAAAGACGCTACACTCAAGATTGAGCGATAAGTCGATGAACGCCACAAGAAAGATTAATTCTTGATAAGTTCTTGAAATAGTTTTGGAAGAACAATAAAGTAGAAACCTCACAATACTCATAAAAATATATATTCTCTCTTTTACAAGGCCTTATGTGTGTATATAAATCCTTAAAACAAATCCTAATCTGCTAAGGAAACAAATCCTAATCTAAATAGGAATAACTAAAGGTGGGTTTAAAACAAGTAATCAACCTAAAATCCCTAAATAACCTAAATCAGCCCATACAATCACTTAATCAGGTTTGTTGGACTTGAATTACATTAAAATAAACTTGAGGCCTTTCCCCTTAAAGCCCACGCATGCCTCGGTGGAAAAGCCTCCAAACGCACTCTTCATACTTGAACTTGCACAATCAGCCTATATCTCTTGAATCAACTTGTTCAATGCTTTCTTCATCCATTTCGCTTTCACATGAGTCATAGGACCTCCATTTATGCTCAGCGGATCAGATTGCATTGCATCAATTTCGATAGTATGTCATTTCCTTTTGATAATTCAAATGCGGTCACTATAACCTTTTGCATGTTAGTACTTTGTTGTTTTGTTTGAGAGTTTGACTTTTCTTTTTTTTAAAATTTTTTTTTCTCTTATTTTGTTTATTCCAATAAGGTGTGCGATAAATATATCCCACATTTTGACAAAAGATTGAACTAGTCTTTGTAGAGTAAGATTGAGCACATATTTCTAGGATGATCCTTTTACGGAGTAAGTGCATGATCTCCTTAGTGAGATATTGAGTTTCTTGACAATTATTTTTTACCATCTAGAAAGAAAAGACACTTCTTAGAAGGTTACATGTTTGTGTTGAACATGTGTGGACATTGACTCTCTTAAGCCTCTTTTGGCTTATTTTGAATTAGATAATAAAAGTCTTCAATTTGGACATTTGTTCAACTCTATTTTGTGACTTATTTGAAAGTTTACCAAGATCCATATCAATAACCTTAGGTGAATCTAACAAGGGAGTGAATTTGTGTTTATAACAGATTATAAGATTAATCACTATTTAAACCCAGTTCACAAATTGTAGGATAAATTCATTAAACAATTAGGCATAATATGACAATAGACACATAATTGTATTCAATCACAACGAGACTATTCAATTACATATTACCAATATTTCAAAGATATAATAGTCTAGTGTGTTTGTGCCAATTAATCAATTGATCACACAAAAAAACACAATCTTTTATGTGGAAACCCAAACAAAAAAAATTGTCACTTAGTCCAACATAAACTCTACTAGTACCAAATTGACACGTACAAGACTAAGAGGACTTGCACTAACTTTGATTTTCGTGGATTGTTGCTTTCTACGTCTTAACCCACTGTTGAACTCTAAGTAGCTTTAACGTTGCTAGTGAATCACAATTTGAGCTCCACAATTCTTTATCACTCAACTTCTTGGTCGATTTTAAGTTAGCGGAGGTCAACAAGTAGGGCTTGAAACTCATTTTTTTTGTTCATCACATGTTCTCGTAGTCGTGGTAGCAAACAATGGCATTATGCAACATTGTAACTAATTCACACTATATAAGGTGAATATCGTCGCATGGAATATTGTTATTTCTGTGACGCTCCAACTTTTGAAGGTTCCAATTAACTCTTTGATCATCCATCAATCCGCGGAATAATCTGTAATACTGCTTAACTCGATAACACGTAATGTTATCCCATTTACTGGGGTCCATAACTTTTAACAAAATTCGGGTAGAGTGTCATTTATATGGGGAACTCTACCTAACACATACAACCTGTGCAATCCTAACTATTGACTACACTAGGTCCCAACCATCAATATTCAATTATATGCCGTTCAATAACTATCGTATATGCATACATTTATTTATAAAAGAATAAATGTCCCAAAAGAGTTCCATATACATGCATTAATTCAAATACATGTTTTGTTTAAGAAATTTATATATGGCCAATATAAATGGAAAAAAAATTATAACATCAAAAATAAGAGTCACAGTCCAGCTTTGTCGTTCAAGCGGGCCTAAGTGAGGACCGTCAGTGGAAATCAGTCCAGCACTTGAAATATATTCTCATAAAGGTTGAGCCATGCACAATAGGGAATTGGTTATGAAGATCACCTCCTAACCCAAATGCATATGAAATATCATGTGTAAACATCATGTTAAGTATTCATTAAATATACTAGCAATGCACGACGTACGTTTCACGTAAATAAATTTAAATAATATTATTTTTATAAAAACGTAAATTATGTGTAATTAAATTAAATAATAAATTAGATATCGAATAATTAATCTATATTTAATTATTAATTTATTATATAAGTTTTTCAACGCCTTTAGGCATTTGTACATCTAATTATATTATAGAATTATTAATTTTTATTTTTTAAATAGATTGATATATATATATATTTATATTTCATAAACGAATGCTACTATTTCATACCATGCTATGAGATGAAAAGTCACGCATGCAATACAGTATCGAGCTCTACTGGCTCTCGTGGCACATTCTATGCTATGCGTATGCATTCGGGCATTCCAAGTCCCTACTATTGATGTTAGACATCCAATGATTATTTTATAAAAATGTCTTTCTTGGGTAGGTATTTATGGACATCACACCAATGGGCTACAAAATCAACACGGTATTCGAGGGCATTTCGCCTCTGGTTCAAAGTACTCTGACACACTTTTTTAGAATTTCACCGCTAGGTAAGTGTGTGAACCAAGTAACTGAGTTTTGCCCCCGAGAGATAATTTATTTCGCAAACTCATGCGACTTAGTCGGACTTAGGTCTAACTTTCTGGAGCCCACGTACCCACTAAGGATGATATTTGATTAAAAACATGAACACACATCTACACATGTCAAATGCTCACGAATGCAATGCTACCCGTGCATATACAAATATAATGTACAATTATAATTCATGTTATCATGCTCATCATATCGCAAAGCATATAATAACTATGCCAATTTTCTACAAACATTCCCACACATGTCACATATGATTTCAATCTAAATAACATACTTGAAACATAAGCATTTGATCAAACACTTAGTGATATAAAATATAAACACATAACATACCCAAAGAAGACATTTCATCAAATCCAAACATCTTATTGCCGGTAAGTTGTGCCTCTCCTACCGGTAGGTTCACATTTTCGAATCCAAACCCAAATCAAGCAAGAAATGGTTTTTAACATGTTCTCATATTCATTTTTCATACCTGAGATATACTAGGTGTGAGTTAACACATGAGATTTCATCTCTATAGCCCTATTCATTTCATATCATAATCTTAGGTTGAAAGTAAACCTAGATAGGAGGCAACCCTACCTATTATAGCGTGAGCACGTTGTAGAGACACCCTTGAAGAAGCTAAACAATGCCTCGTTTAATCTCGAGTCAAAACTCCAAATTCCGTAACGTGTCGAAAATGGACTTGGTTGGTACTAGTGCTTTGCCCTTGTCGAGTAGAGCAATTTTGCTCTTGTGCTATCCCGATCCAAAGGATGAATCTTTGTGGATCAAGGAAGAAATGAAGAAGGTAACTTGGAGAATTTCTCCTCACTCTATCGGCTGAAACTTGGAGGAAATTGCGTGGAAGACCCCAAAATCTTCCTTTTTATACTTCCTTAATTGCTTGGCCCTCATTGCACCACACATCCCACTCTAACTGGTCCAATTTTATTTCAAATCAATTAAATCTCGTCCCGTGTTAAGTTTAGTCTATTTTTATCTTACTAACTTTAAATTATTTCTTGAACCCTGCGAATAAAATTTGATCGTGATGATTTTAGTTGAGCGATGCCTTGATTACATCGTAAAATGTAAAAAATTCGATTATTTCAGAATTCAACAAAAATTAATTGGATAAATAGATTTTGCAAGATAAATCCACCGGTGAGGGCTATTTTGTCATTTGACTTTTATAAAATTTGGGTTTTCAACCGGTACATTAATGGCTAGTTACCATTTTATCCTTTTTAATTAAGTTTTAATTTTTTGAATTTTACATTCTTTTCCTCTCTTAAGGGAATTTCGTCCCCGAAATTGCAGACACATGCACCTATAATAAAATGCATATACAACAAGTCATATATTACACTATGACTACAAGAAATGTACCTCTATCCTTAAATAGGAACAGATAGGTAGTGCGGATATTGTTCTTGCACTCCCATGCCATCTCCTCCATAACACGTTCTCACAACACTTTCACCATCCTCATATTCTTGCCATGCAAAACCTAATTTCGGCTATCCATGATACGCACTGGTCTTTCTTTAAATGTCCCATTTGTATCTACAACCAGTTCACCCCAATCTACCTTATGTGCAGGATTTAGGGTGTACTTCTGGAATATAGAAATATGAAACACGCTGTGAACACTTAACAGATTTGGCAGTAACGCCATCCGATAAGCAACTATCTCGATCCTCTCAAGTAACTCAAAGGGCCCAATATATCTCGGGGACAACTTGCCTTTCTTTCCAAACTGAACCATTCCTTTCTTAGGCATAACTTTCAAGAAGATACAATCACCTACCTTAAACTTTAGAGGTCTTTGCTGTTGATCGGTATAGCCCTTCTGTCAGTTTTGAGCTGTGAGAAGACGATTACGTATATTAGCCACCTTCTCATAGGTGTCCCTAATCAAGTCCGGACCCGTGAAAAATCCCCCTCTCACCTTTGTCTAACAAATCGGAGAACGACATGATCTACCGTACAAGGTCTCGTAGGACGCCATTTGTATGTTTGCTTGATAACTTTTGAAACTGGCAAACTCTACTAAGAGTAAGTGATTTTCTCAACTGTCCTTGAAATCAAGAACACATACTCGAAGTATGTCCTCCAAAATTTGTATCGTCCTCTTTGACTGACAGTCAGTTTGTGGATGAAAAGCTATGTTTAACATTAACTGCATGTCCAGGGCTTGCTGAAAGCTCTCCCAAAATCAAGCTGTGAATCGGGGATTTCGATCCGATGCAATGGAAACGGGTATTCCATGCAACTGGATAATCTCTCGAACGTATAGCCTATAGAACTTCTCCAGTTTGAAGGTTAGCCGTACGACCAAGAAATAGGCCGACTTGGTAAGCCGATCCACTATAACCCAAACTGTGTCATGTCCCCATGTAGACTGTGGTAAATAAGTAATAAAATTTCTCGTGATATGCTCTCATTTTTACTCGGCTACCTCTAAAGACTGGGGCAATATGCTGGTTTTTGGTGCTCAGTCTTGACTTGTTGACACAGCAAGCACCGACTCACAAAATTACCCACTTGTTTTTTTTATCCCATTCCAGTAGTACTGGCAGCGAAGATCGTGATACATCTTTGTGCCGTTGGGATGTTCCGCAAAACGAGAGCAATGAAACTTGTGAAGTATCTCCTATTTCAAATCAGTGGAATGAGAAACAAGAACTCTGCCTCTATACTGTAGACTGCCATTAGAATGGATAGCCCAACCATCGTCACGCGATCCAGACTGGATCTTGTACCTATTGGACATTATCTCAGAATTCAGCCTCTTGGCTTCAATCACTCGGCTGAACAGAGACGGGGTGGCAATCAAATTGTCCATTATACCTTGAGCTTGATCTTGATAGTACAGTCCAAATTGTCCCATAGTCTCAAGAATCTGCCATTCTTGGAAAGCTATGCTAGCTAGGATTCTCCGTGACTTCCAGTTGAGAGCATCAACAACTACCTTTGCCTTACCATGATGGAAGTGCAAATTTAAGTCATAATCCTCTAGATACTCTAGCCATCGGCGCTGTCTCATGTTGGGATCTAGCTGAGTGAAAATATATTTCAGACTTTTATAATCTGAATACACCTTGAACTGCTCTCCGTATAGATAGTGGTGCCATGCCTTCAATGCAAAGATAATAGCCGCCAACTTTATATCATGCGTCAGATGTTTCTTCTTATGGTTCTTAAGCTGACGGGAACCATAAGTAACCACCCTACCAAACTACATTAAGACGCATCCAAGTCCCTCCTTTGAGGCATCATAGTGAACGGTGTACCACTATCCCTTCTTCAAAACAATCAAGATAGGAGCTGAAGTCAATCTCCTCTTCAACTCTTGGAATGTTCTCTCGCAAGAATCATCCCATTGAAATCTGATATCCTTTCTAGTCAGTCGTGTCATAGGTGTCGCTAGGCGAGAGAAGTCCTCGATGAATCTCCGGTAATACCATGTCAATCCTAAGAAACTCCTTATCTCAAAGACCGACTTTGGTTTCTTCTAATTCATTACCGCCTCAACCTTTTTTAGGGCAACTGATACACCCATAGCAGACACAACGTGGCCCAAAAATTTGACTTGCTTTAGCCAAAACTCGCACTTGCTGAATTTGGTATATAACCGGTGATCTCTTAAGGCTTGTAAAACAATGCTCAAGTGATGTTCTTGCTCTTCCTCTGTCTTGGAGTACACAAGAATGTTGTCTATGAATATCACAATAAATTGATCAAGATACGGTTTGAATACCTTATCCATGAGATCTATGAATGCGGCTGGAGCATTCGCCAACCCGAATGGCATAATTGTGAACTAAAAGTGGCCATATCGAGTCCTAAATGCTGTCTTAGGAATGTTGACTTCCCGTACCTTCAACTAATGGTACCCAGTGTGCAAGTCTATCTTAGAGTAGATCTGAACCCCTCTCAATTGGTCGAAAAGGTCATCTATCCGTGGCAATGGATACTTGTTCTTGATTGTGACCCAATTCATCTGTGGATAGTTTATATAAAGTCTAAGGGCCCCATCCTTCTTCTTGGCAAATAGTATCGGAGCACCCTAAGGTGAGGTACTCGGTCTAATAAAAATCTTGTCCAATAATTCTTGTAATTGGACTGTGAGTTCTTACAACTCTATTGGTGTCATCCTATGCGGTGCCATAAAAATAGGGGATACTCTGGGTCGTAACTTAATGGAGAAGTCAACATCCCCATGTTGTGGCAATCTTGGTAACTTGTTTGGGAAGACATCCCCATACTTGCAAATTACCCAAGTTAAACCTAACTCTTGTCTCGCCTTGTCCTCAAGTGTAAGGCTTGCAAGCCAACCCACTAACTGCCTGTGCCAACAAGAGTCATATATGACCTGGGGTAAAATATTGTGCTTTTCTCTTTGAAAATTGAAACAAATCTCCTCGAATGTGTAGGCGGTGACTCGCTTTTGATCATAATCAATAACCACCCAATGTGCCGTTAACCAGTACATAACGAGGATGATGTTGAACTCCGACATGTCCATGACCCTAAGATCCACCGTGAGTTGAATCTCTGAGATGTTTAACTCACAACCCCTGACATATCTTATCAATGCAAACCCTAGCACCTAAGAGAGAATTCACATACAATGACTCCTCTAAGGTTTCAACCTCTAAGTCTAAATTTTTCACACAAGATGTAGAGATGAATGAATGAGATGCACTCGAATCAAATAACACTCGTGCCCATAAACAAGAAAGTAGAAATGTACCCTGAATTATTGACTAATTCATCAGCTTTGTTTGAGAAGTGACGGCAAAGACTTGCCCCTGTCCCCTGATGTCCCAGCCTAAAAGCCCCATCCCCGACCTCGACCCACACCCTGGCCCATCTGGTCAGATTACGAAGTCCCTGCATATGACATTAGGGGCTAGGCATCCCTAAACCTTGTGAACCCTACCTCTACGAGCACTCCTTCCTTAAGTGGCTGGCTGGTGGTAATAGAAACATGTCCTTTGGCCAGCCTGATAGGGAGTCTTGGAATTTCTCCCACCTTGGGAAGATTGACCTTAGTCTTGATAGCTTCAGCTTTGTTCCTGTGATCCTCGTGGAGTGGATGTCCTTTGCTTCTTCCGTGAACGTTGGTGGCTTATGAGACTTAAACTTTTGTAGATGACTTGAGCTTCTTAGCTCATATTAGCACTTGCTTGCACTAGGCTAGTTGCCATTGTGCCCATAGCCTCCATGGAGGTTTGTTGGTCAAAAGCCGATGGTGGTGGTTACTCGTTCTGACCACCTCCTTGACTAGGTCGAGGTCCTTGTCCTCTAGTTACCATTTATACACAGAAGATAGCAATAGACTTAACTTAAGTGTCATGAACCATTAACGGCGGCAAAGTATCATAGAATATGTCAAGACAATGCCATGATGCTGTAAAAAGATCGTGCGAGTTGGTTGGTTTCGAGTTAAAGTCATGACACACCCTTACTCTTTTGTACTTCTTATAATACTAAGAATTTGGAGCTGAAATCTATTTCATTGGAAAGTAGACATCCTAAGCTTTCTAGCGATAACTTATTTGCGTAATTCCGACTTCGATAGCCAAAGTTATGGTCGTTTGAAGTTAAGGAAATATGCAGTGTTTCTGACCTAACGGTGTCCTACCGGGAGGTTCAAAACAGGATAATGTTCTATCAGTTGGTGAAGGACGTTCTACTGGTAGGAATAGGAATACTAACCAATGTTTCAGAAATTTTGTTAGACAAGGTTCTACCGATAGGTTCTGCCTTCATATTGGTAGGTCAAACCCAGAAGCTCTTCCTACCTGTAGGTCCTTGTCCTCCTACTAGTCGGTCGAGCCCCATAAGCTCTTCCCAGCGGTAGGAATGTCCAAATTCTTACCCTTTTTCTTTTCTAACTCTAAGGTTATATTCTCTAACCCTATTATCTCATTTCATATAATCATGCATATAACTCACATAAAGCACATAACATGTATAACATGTAATATGCAATGATTAATGGATGCAATGGCCTAGACCTTTTCCCACAAGTCCTAGGTAAATCGTGAACTTAGGCTCTGATACTAAGTTGTGACGGTTATCAGAGCCTAAACTACATCATCGACTTTAAACCTTTTCATGCTTACAACGGAAGAAGATAACCTCACTTCCCATGAGGCCCATATAAGACCTAATGCCTATGCTCTGATACTAAGTTGTGACGTCCCAATTTCTGAGGGTCAAGATTAACCTATTGATCACCCATCAACCCGCGGAATAACTCGTGATATTGTTTAACCCGATAACACGTGTTATCCCATTCACCGGGGTCCATCACTTTTAACAAAATCCTGATAGAGTTTTCTTTGTACAGGGAACTCTACCTAACACACAACCTATGTAATCCTAACCATTGACCACACCAGGCTCCAACCATCAATATTCAATCATACATCATTGAATACTAACTCATGACTATCATCTATGCATACGTTCTTTCATAAAAGAATAAATGTTCCAAAAGAGTCGCATATGCATGCCTTAATTCAAACAAATGTTTTGTTTAAGAAATTTATACAAGGCCAATGTAAATGAAAATAAAACTACAACATCAAAAATAAGAGTCACAGTTTAGCTTTGTCGTCAAAGCGGGCTCAAGTGAGGGTCGTCAGTGAAAACCTATCCAACACCTGACATATATTCTCATAAAGGGTGAGTCACGCTCAATAGGATATCTCTTACGGAGATCACCTCTCAATCCAAATGTATATGAAATGTCACGTTTTTCAATGCAAACTCGTGCGACTCAGACAAACCTAGGTCCAACTTTTATGAGCTAACGTATCAACCCATTAAGGTTGATGTTTGATTAAAAACATGCATACACTCCCACACTTATGTTTGATGTCCACGAATGCGATTCTACCCATGCATATGTTTATGTAATATATAATTACAATTCATATCATCATTCTCATCATATCGCAAAACATATAATAAATATGTTCATTTTCTACAAATATTCCCAAGCATATCACCATATAATTTCAATCTAAATAACATACTTGAACCCTAAGCATTTGATCAAATATTTAGTGGCATAAAATGTAAAAACATAGCATAACCAAATAAAGTCATTTCATCAAATTCAAACATCTTACTACTGGTAGGTCGTGCCTTTCCTACCGGTAAGTTCACATTTTTGACCCAAAACCCAAATCAAGCAAGAAATGGTTTTTAACTTGTTCTCATACTCATTTTTTGTACTCTAGATACACTAGGTGTGAGCTAACACATGATATTTTATCTACCCATTTCATATCGCAATCTTAAGTTGAAAGTAAACTTGGATAGGAGGGAACCTACCTCTTCTAGCGTGACCATGTTGTAGAGTGACCCTTGAAGAAGTTAAACGATGCTCTGTTCAATCCTGAATCAAAACTCCAAATTCCGCAACGTGTTGAAAATGGACTTGGTTGGTACTAATGTGTAGCTTTCGTCGAGTAAAGCAACTTTTTCTCTTGCGCTATCCCTATCCAACAGATGAATCTTCGTGGATCAAAGAAGAAATGAAGAAGACTTGGATAATTTCTCCTTCGTTCGGCTCTCTATCGATTGAAACTTGGAGGAAAATGGGTGGAAGACCCCAAAATCCTCCTTTTTATACTTATTTGCGTGGCACTCATTTCGCCAACACGTCCCATTTTAACTAGTCCAATTTTATTCCGAATCAATTAAATCTTGTCCAGCGTTAAGTTTAGTCTATTTTATCTCACCAACTTTAAATTATTTTTTGGCCCCCATGAATAAAATCTGATGGCGATGATTTTATTCGCGCGGTACCTGATCTCATCTTAAAATAAAAAAAATTTGAATGTTTCAGAATTTAATGAAAATTGATTGGTCAACCCGTACTTTAACGGCTAGTTATTGTTTTATTCTTTTTAATTAAGTTTTAGTTTTCCTGACTTTTACAACTTAAAGTTGAAAGTAGACCATATACAATGGGAACTCACAAAGTTAGTCTAGGATTGACAATGTTGGTTATCCCAACTGTTTTTACCTTCAAATTGTTTGAAACTTTGAATATTGATGCAAGAGTCACAAGAAAGATTTTTGAATATTTGCACATTGAGGCGGGGTTCTTACATGTTAAGTGATTATGCTTTACTAGCTTTATATATTTACTATATACTGACGGTGACTTGCAAGTGTGGCTTTATGACGTTTATTTTGGCAAGTAACAATATTGAGGTCACTTATTTTTTTTGAGATGTTTAGTAAAAAACATCAATTTGGAGTAAAATTGGAGTATCTCATTTTCTAATTGAAATTAGCAAGTTATTATTTAGTTTCAATGTAGTGAATATTTGACACTTAAAAATGGAAGGCATGACTGATGTCATTCTATTTGGATATGCCAAGTCCAATAAAGGGGCTTGACTTATTTGAAGTTTGAACCGAAGGGCCAAGAGATTAGACTTTGAATGAGCAATGCTCAATATCTTTGATTTAGATGGATACACAAAACTAGAACTCTAACTTCCAATAACAAGACTATACATACAACTAATGTGACTTAGTCAAATGTTGATGCAATTTAGATTTTTGTTATTGTTATCAGTTACCAAAAATAAATATTAGAAATTAAAATATATCAAGTTATACAATATCCTTTTGTTTGGGGGAGGAGGATAAATTTTTAAATTTTAAGGATACTGTGAAGGGGCTTGACTTATTTGAGTTTTGAACCAAAGGGTTAAGAGACTAGACTTTGCATGAGCGGAGCTGAATATCTTTGATTTAGATGCATACACAAAACTAGAAATCTAACTTCCAATAAGAAGACTACATACAACTAACATGACTCGGTCAAATGTTGATGCAATTTAGATTTTTGTTATTGTTATCAGTTACCAGAAATAAATATTAGAAATTGGAATGCACCACGTTATACAATATTCTTTTCTTTGGAGGATGAGGATAAATTTTTAAATTTTGAGCATATTGTGGATTTTTTGGCTTAGTGTCGGAATTAAAGGTGAATATGGATAAAAACATTTGTAGCAAGATTTTAGGTGGGAATTCATTGCCATTATTGTTTTTTGGATTCAATAGTGGAAAAAGTCAGAAAAAAATTAGATGGATGGAAGAGAACATACAATTCAAAAGGGGGGAGGTTAACTCTTGTATAGTCAATTTTAGCTAGTATTTCCACTTACTTTTTTATCTTTATTTAAGATGTCTGGAAAATAGCCATGAAAAGTGAAAAAAATGAAAAGAGATAATTTATGTGAAAGAAGTGGTGAGGGGGGAAGGATTATTTGATTAAGTGGGGGGTGGTTTCTAGATTTCGAGATCAGGGTGGTTTTTATATTGAAAATTTGAAGGCAAGAAACATTGTGCTATTGTGTATCAGGCTGTGGAGGTTTCCCTTAGAACAATATTCTACGTGGCATTTAGTTATCAAGAGCAAATATGAGTCACAGTTGAATAGATGAGATACTAATAGGGTTGAAAAGGAAAGTTTCCAATAGACGTAGAAATTCATATCTCAAGGATAGACGAAGTTTTCTAAAATTTAAGATTTGTGGTGGGTAATAGGGAGAGAGTTCGTTTCCGGGAGGATGTGTGGGTGGGGGAGTCATCTTTTTTCCCATCTTTTTTCTCTATTTGATATTTTTAATAACTCTTCGGTGCATGGTTCAAGGTTGTAGTATCGGCCATAGTTATCAAATCGTGTATCGGAAGACGTATCGTAAGATACAAATATTGTATCGTATCGTGTATCGTAAGATACGATGCAATTTTAAATAAATAATAAAAAAATATATATACCTTTGAAAAAAAGTCATACACTCATAAAAAATATAGCATTTCATTAATACTCCACCAATTATTCAAGTTATCAACATAATCCACTACTATTATAATGCAAAGTTCACAACCATAGTTCACTAATTCAAACTTTAAACACCAAAGAGACTTCTAATCCAAATTTCTAACATCTATTTTGAACTCAATCTTCAATTTCAATTGAAAATGCATCATCATCATCATCATTGTGATCGGATGCCAACAAGTCTTCACTTGTCGTTTTTTTAAAAAAAAAATCAGAGCACAAAACGACGTCGTTTTTTAAAAAAAAAAAAAAAAAAAAAAAAAAAAAATTGCACGTATCGTGCGTATCGTACCGATACGTATCGTATCGTAAAAACGTATCGTGTATCGGACGATACAACGCAAAAACGATACATAACTACGATCCGTATCGTTTTAGGGCTGTATCGTAACGTATCGTACGATACGTATCGCGTATCGTACGATACTAACAACAATGGTATCGGCCATCAACTCGGAGAGCTCTGAAACACATTGGTCGCAGCATCGTGGAGTGACATCGGACGATATGATTTAGAAGAAAATGTTGAACATGATGAAAAATTCAGGACATATCACGGTGTCGCAAAACTATATTGGTCAATTCGGTAACGATATTTTGGTGACTCGGGATTAACTCGGATACAACTCAGACGAGTTGTGCGAGACTCGGGGTTTATACATATCGTGTAACGGTATCGTCTTTGAAGGTGCTGAAACGGATACGACTCGGCCTACTCGTATCGGTATCGACCGATACTTTGAACCATGTTTCAGTGAGTCAAGAGTCATATGATGAAAGAACTTGGGTTATTGAGCTGTTGAATATATTCTTTGGTAGTTCTTTCTTTGACTCTTTATTGGATTATTCTTCTTGCCCTCTCTTTATTCCTTATTTAATGATATGGTAGGCTAAAGTACCCGTCAAAGTGCAAGTATTTGCGTGGATTGTTACACATGGGAAGATTAATACCTATGAAATAGTTTAGAGAAAGACCTAATTTGTGCTTGTCCTCTCATTGGTGTGTGATGTGTAAAGGTGATTTGGAAAACATTGATAATCTATTTCTACATGCCATATTGCTTTGAACTTGTGGTATAAATTGTTTACATTGGTGGGTTTGAGTTGGGTAATTCCTGCATTTATTGATATCATTGTTTGTTGAAGAATTTAAAGGTCTTGGAAGATTTGGTAAATGTGTGATTATGGAATTGTGCTATCATTCCTACGTTTTGGGTCATTTGAAAAGAAAGAAATGCAAGAATTTTTGAACTATGAAGCACTGACACTTTCAAGAAGGTGGCGTATCCGTGTTGGACACGTGTTTGATACTCTTTTATCCGTGTCTATATTTAAATGTCACAATTTTAATTTCGGACATGTGTTCAACACTTTTTTAGATCATATCTACTAAACAATAAACATGGTTTGACATGTGACCGACAAAACTTAAATGTTTGACTAATAAGTATATTATACTATGAAAGACCATATAATTACCAAAACTAGACATTTCAAAATTATACTCAAAATATAATAATAAAAACAAAAGATGCATAAAAGTGGTAAATAAGAGGAATTGAGAAATTGAGAGCAATTATTTAACCTCTATATTTTGGGTACAAGTTTTCTACCAAAAAAAATAATGATTTGAATATTGTGATGCTTTAGTCTAAAAAATTCACATTAGATGACTAGATATAATATTTAATTATAACTTACTAAATTTTTTATGAATAGTATATCCTTATCACTATATTTGCGACTAGTTATATAATTTTATATATAACACAATTATCTCTAATGTGTTCTCAACGTGTCATTGTTCTACTTTTTTGAAAAATATCGGGTCTACGTACCTGTGTTATGCGTCTTAGTTTTTGAAGGTCGATTGGATAGATTATGAGACCCTTTTTTTTGTCGTCATTTGTCTAAGGACTTCAAAGGAATGCCACTTTTTAATATTGTTGCAAACTTGGAATAAATGTGAGTGAAAAGGGATACTCAAACTAAGAGTAGAGCCCCATATATATAGGCAAATAATAATACAAAGTGACCAAAACATCCTTGTGGTCTAGGCAAAATATAAAATCATAGTAAGGGTAAAAAAGGGAATAGAAACCCTAATAAACTAGACTATACTCCAACACTCCCCCTTAAGCTAGGCGCAAAAATATCAACTAAGCTAAGCTTGACAACAGAGTCGCGAAGAATGGATAGTGACAGGTTTGGTGAAAACATCCGCAATCTGATCTCTGGTCTCCACAAACAATGGAGTGACAATACCACATCGAACCTTCTTCCGAAGAAAGTGAACATCGATCTCTATATGCTTTGTCCTCTCGTGTAATACAGAGTCAGAAGCGAGCTGAATAGCAGATCGATTATCACAATATAATGTAGATGAAGAAATCACTGGAAATTCTAACTTGCCAAGAATCGATCATAGCCAGATAATCTCACATGTGCCAAGTGCTAGTGCCCGATACTCTGTCTCTACTGACGAATGAGAGACAACTGTCTGCTTCTTACTCTTCTAAGAGATAAGATGAGTCCCTCGAAAAGCAAAGAAGCCCGTAGTAGATCGATCGTCACATGCTCCTCTATAATCTAAATTTGAATAACAGGTTAGAGGACCAGTCTGAGATCCTGATGCATAGAACAACCCAAGTCCAGGACAAGACTTGAGGTACCGAAGAATATGATAAACTGCATCAAGATGAGGCTGACACGGCCTGTGCATGAACTGACTAACTCGGCTAACAGCGAATGAAATGTCTGGTCTAGTGTTGGCTAAGTAGATAAGTCTACTTACCAACCTCTGATAGACAGTTGGATCTCTCAACTCTTCACCTTCAGCAGTAAGCTTTAGGTTTGGAATCATGGGTGATGATGTCGGTTTGCACCCCAACATCCTAGTTTCTGAGAGAAGATCCAGAACATACTTTCTTTGAGACAGAATAACACCCCTGCTGCTACGGATAACTTCAATCCCAAGAAAGTATCGCAAAAATCCAAGATCCTTCACATTAAAGGCCTTCCCAAGGTCTACCTTGACTTGCATAATCCCAAAAATATCATCTCCGGTAATAATAATATCATCAACATATACCAGAAGGATGACACACAGTCCAGAAGTATTCCATCGAATGAAGCAGGTATGATCAGAATGACATCTGGTGAACCCTAAACGTACAACTACATCACTAAAGCGAGAGAACCAAGCTCGTGGTGACTGTTTCAGTTCATAGAGAGACTTACACAGTCGACATACCATTCCAGCATACTTCCCCTCACCATGAAAGCCTGGTGGTACATCCATATAAATAATTTTATCCAGATCACCGTGAAGAAATGCATTCTTCACATCCAACTGATGAAGAAGCCAAGAGTACTCCGCAGCCAGAGAAATAATCAATCGAACAGTAGTTAATTTTGCCACGGGGGCAAAGGTAGCACCAAAATCACGACCTGGTACCTGAGTAAAGCCCTTCACCACAAGCCTAGCCTTGTAACGATCAATAGTACCAGTGTTTTGAAAAGCTCGCCTAGGCGTGAAGCGAGGCGAGACGAGTTTATCTAGCCTGGAGGATCCCAGGCGAAGCGAGAAAAAAGCGAGAAAAAACGAAAAAGCGAACGCTTTATTATAAGAGGCAATTCTGCTTCCCTTTTTTTTTTTTTTTTTTTTTTTTTCTGATTACAGGTTAGTAGTCTCTTTTATTTTTAATCACTAATGACTTTTTTTTTAGACTATCGCTGGTCTATTTTTTTTTTCTAATAAACAATGTTTTGAACAAAACACATTCCTTTTTTTTTTCTTGTGTTGCTGAATTCATTTAGAATATTTGTGGGATGTGGGAGTTAGGCGACTGCATGACAAAATTATGATAAAAAAAGGAAGCAGGAGTATCAGGAATTGGGGTAAATAATAGAGTTTTCTACAAAGAAGTGTCTCTGATATGCCTTGGTTATAGAGTCCTCATTCTGTTTTTTTTTTTTTTTTTGCTGATTCTGCTGTTGTCCTTATTCTGCTTCTTTTGTTGTTCTACCCTGTCAATATGAAAATGTATACAATTGTTAGTATTTGTTTGAATTTAAATGTTTAAATTATGACTGTTATTAGGATTTGAGATATTATTAGTGTTTGTTTTAATTTAAATGTTTATGATTTTACTTGCATTTAAATATTTAGTATATTTAAAATTAGAACTTAGATTGTTTAGAAGTAATTAAACTAAAATATATATGTTTTTTAACTGTTCGCTTTGCTTTGGTAAAGCGTGTCGCTTCGTTTCTCGCTTTTCGCCTAGGCGTTAGGAGCCTTGGTCGCTTCGGTTCGCTTTACGCCTTAAATAACACTAAATAGTACCATCCGCAAGAAACTTCAGGGTGTAAACCCTGCGACAGCCAACAGGCTTCACTCCTGAAGGTAAAGAGACAAGATCCCACGTATGATTACGGTGAAGAGCGTCCATCTCCGTCTGCATGGCAAGAATTCAATGGGGCTCCCTCATAACCTCTGAAACAGAGCGAGGAACCGGCGTATCTGATAAGGTCATACTATAAGCTCAAAATGTAGGAGAAAGATCACCATAAGAAACATAAGCACAAATCGGATATAAAGTCTTGACAGTCCAACTATAACAGACAGCTGGACGGCGATCACGCTGCGGATAACGACGCCCTAAATCATCATCCTCCACTGATAATGTCCTACCAGGAAAATAATTAGCTCAGTACCTGCAATCTCATCAGTACTAACAACAGGTGCATCAATATGTTCAACAAACTGAGAAGTATTACCCGCATCGCCTGAGGTAGAGTGGACATCAGCAGGGAAATGAGAGCGAGGGCGACGAATATAAACCTGCAAAGGAAGAGAGACTGGTGACTCTGTACTGACAGGGACGAGTGGCTCTGGTGGAGGAGAGACTGATGACTCTGTAGTGATAATGACTAATGGCTCTGGTTCCTGTGGTAACGGAAAATCAAAGGGAGTATCATCAACTGGAGGGGTAGACAGAGGAATAGAAGAAAAATAAGAAATGTGCTCAAGAAAGGTAACATCTAGACTATGATACATACGGCGCCTAATAGGATCATAACACCGATACCCCTTAGACTGATGACAATAGCCCACAAAGATACAACGAATCACTTTATCATCATGCTTATGACGAGTAGGAGACCGATCTTGAACAAAACATGTGCAGCCAAAAACACGAGGGGAGACCGAAAAAAGTGTCTGCTCAGGGAATAAAACCTGTAAGGGAGCCCTATGCTGAAAAACACGACCCGATGTACGATTACACAGGAAGGTAGAAGTCAAAACAGCAAAATGCGAATAAGATTTTGGTACCCCCATATCTCTAAGCATACAATGTACCATCCCTATTAGACTCCTATTTTTTCTTTCAGTAACTCTATTTTGCTCAGGAGTATATGGACAAGTGAGTTGCTGAAGGATACCCTGAGAAGAAAGGTGAGACACTAGGACATCAGACACATATTTTTTAGCATTATCCGAACGAAGAGCACGAACAATGACATTGAATTGTGTCTTAATCATCTGAAAAAACTGAGTGATGATAGGGAGTACATCAGACTTCCTATGCAAAAGGTAGACCTAAGTACGAGTATGGTCATTTATAAATGTCACATAGTATCGAGCACCTGACAAAGCAGTAATAGGAGAGGGTCCCCTAATATCAGAGTGTATTAGATCAAATAACTTGGGTGACTGGTGCATGCGAGGAATATAACTGGTCTGAACATGTTTCGATAGGGAACATATAACACAGTCAAATTTATCACCAACACAAGCATTGCTCAAAGCAAGAAATAACATACATAAATATTTAAAATTTGTATGCCCAAAACAGTCATGCCACAACTGAACAGTTTGTGATGAAAAATTATAACAATAAGTACTAGGCAAAATACTAGTATTCAAGTTAGGAACAGATAAAGACAAAGCAGGTGCAGATAATGGAGGAGGAACTGGTGAAACTGGAGGTGGATCGCCTAGATAATACAATCCATCTCTCTCATGTCTTTTGATAATAATCCTCTTGGTACTTAGGTTCTACAAATAACACGAATCAGATAAAAATACAACCGCACAGTGAAAATCTCTAGCTAACTGATGTACGGATAATAGATTCATAGCTAATTTTGGCGCATGAAAAATCGAATGTAATATAAAGCCATCTGGAAGGCGGACTGTACCCGTACTAACAATAAGGGCATGTGTCCCATCTGCTAGCTGAACTTGTGTATGTAACTATTCGTCAAAAGTGGTGAAGTGATGAGCCTCACTCGTTATATGACCATTAGCACCCAAGTCCAGCATCCAAAGGGGAGACAGACTGGCGTAAGTATGAAAAGCACGAGATATACTAGTAGTAGTCGCAACAGTAGTAGTCGGACCTCGAGAAGTCAAGGCTGACATAAGTCTATCCAAGTGAGAAGTGATAGCATCCATATCATTTTGCCAAGCAGGAGCAATGACTATAGGTGATGGTGCCTTACCAATGGCAACAACGTGGCTGCGAGAAGGTGGCTTAAGCTCCGAATGGAGCTTTCAACAAGTAGCCCTGAGATGTCTTGATCGGTCACAATAATCACATTGACGTGAAACTGCCCGTCTGCGCTGATCTGGGATGTCCTGTCGGTGTTGGTCCAGGCGACCAGGCAGTACATTCCAAGTGGAAGTACTAACAGTGGATGTCTCAACGGTAGAGGTGTCAACAATAGGGGTCTCAAGTCCCTCAATAGTAGTCATATCAACAACAATAGTATGGCACACGTGACAGCAAAAATAACTCTAAGATAAATAGAGGGATAAAATAAAGGAGAACAATATATCTCTAGTTGAACAATAGCGACAGATAAAGAAGGTCCAGAAAGCTTCCAAATAATCAGGTCACGGTGCCCAGAATTCCAGTAAATGAAAATAAATGATCTACTGCATCAAGAGCAAATCAACGGAGAAGAGAGTTCAACCCCTCTTAAAACAATCCTAGATATTGCAACTTGACAGCATTATGACGAAGACTGTGAACGACGAAGTTACAACGAAGAAAAAGGACCCGACAGTGGGCTGAGTAACAGTGGGCTGGTTTAGTATATGTTTAATGGGTTGGGTCTGGTATGTGTTTTCTTTTAGACTGGCCGGTGCTTAGGTATAATGAAGGAGGCAGTCGGTGCTGCTAGCTGTTTGGTTTGTATAGCTGTTGGTTTAGTATTTTATATCGCTTGGCTGTCGGTAGAGTTTTATGCTAGTCGGTGAAGTTTCATACCGGACAGTAACTGGGTTCTTGTCAGTGATGTGGGCTATTTTGTTGGCTGTCGGTGATGATCGGTTTGATGTTTTAAGAATTGGGTTTGGCTGTGTGGGTTTGCTATGGGTATGTCGGTGCTGTTTTGTTTTAGGTTGGGTTTGCTATTGGGTTTGGCTGTGAAGGATGGGCAGTGGGTTTGCTATGGGTAGGCTGTCGGTGCTTTATGGATTTAGTCGGTCAATGCTTTGTGCTGATTTTAATGGATTGGGTGTTTCGGTGCTGTTGGGTTGCTGTCGGTGCTGTGTATTGGTTCGTTGGATTGGTTTCGACTGAGTGGTGTCGGTGGTCTGAGTTATGGGGTTTTGTCGCTGGGCAGTGGGGGATTTAGTTGGTTTGTTGTTGGTATGGCAGCAGTGTGGTGGCAGTATGGTGGCTGGTGGCTGCAACGTGCTGTGATGAAGGCTGCTAATTGTTGGTGAGGATGACGGAGAAGGTTAGGGTTAGGGTTAGGGTTAAGGTTAGGCTCTAATACCAACTTGGAATAAATGTGAGTGAAAAGGGATACTCAAACTAAGAGTAGAGCTCCATATATATAGTCAAATAATAATACAAAGTGACCAAAACATCCTTGTGGTCTAGGCAAAATATAAAATCATAGTAAGGATAAAAAAGGGAAAAAAAACTCTAATAAACTAGACTATACTCCAACAAGCAGGATAGAGAGCGACTTGTGATTTATAAGCTTATTATGTATTCTTTCTTTTTGCTCATTTTATTTCTTGATTGGATCTCTTATCCAACATTTTTGATGTACTTCCCAATTTTGATTAATACACGAGTTTGTTTCCTATCAAAGAAAGAATGAATATGGAAAATAGAAAATTGCGTCCAGATAGAAACTGGCAGAGTTGTTTTCATGTTTTAATGATAATTGTTCCATTTGTGCTCAGTAGTTGTAATCTTTTTCTTGACAACTAATAGGAGTAGAGAGTTGTTATATTTTTAAACTGCATTCATCTGCAGGTTAAGTAACTTTTTCTTATCTCTCTGATTTATTTTTTCTTCTTTCTTTTTCTTTTAAGAAAACGAACTTGGCTTACCATTCAGCAATTATGTTCCTGTTGTTTAATCAGCATGAGGGAGAGAACCCTAATTCACTCTCTCCTTTGATGGCCCACTTTCTTTTCCTCTCTTTTCTCATTTCGTTCTTTGATTATTTGCTCGGATAATTTCAATTGTTTGGGAGGACAACATAGAAATACATGGTTATTTTCGTGAAAAAAGAATTTCTATAAGAATGTTTTGCCATTTTGGAAGTTTGAAATACTTCAGATGTCATGTAGCTGCAGCTATTTGTAGTTTGGATAAAAAATAACAGTTGCTTCTATTGTTTACATGATGACAGGTCTGAAACCAATATTTTAGGTCATTTTTTTTTTGTGCATTGCTGTATGCTGCATAAAATCAACCTACTCGTCCATTCGTGCCGAGGAAATTGATGTCCCACGTCATGTATCACTGCTATTTTGTTTGTTGTGATTTTCTTTGGCATCTTTCCTAATATATAATGATCACTGATTCTAATTCTTCGTATTGACAGCGGCATCCTTTCTTCAGCTTCAAGATGGGCTTTCCTTCAGCTATTGGACAAGCTTTGAAGCTTGCATGTGCTGGTTACCTTGTTTCAGCTGTGTTGACTATTTTTCTGCCTAAGACTTTTAAGAGTCAGGCTACAATGGGAAATTTCATTGCTGAGCAGATCATCTTTTACATTGGGACTTTTGTAGTTTTTCTCTGTTGGGAATTAGGCCATCATTTACATCAGGTGAGCTCCTCAATCATGTTATTTCTGTTATGACGGTCATTCTTCAATTAAAAAGCTGCAACTGTACATTGATTTGGCCGTATAGGTGCTACTTACAAAGAGATTGATATTCGCACCTCCGAAAGGAACAGCAGCAGCTGAAACAAATCCAAGTGAACCTCTTCTTTCAGCATTGGAAGAGAGCACACCAAAATCTCTTTTGCAGTATCTTGCATATCTTGACCTATGTATGGCTTGTGAGAGGAATGTTGATACATGGCGCAGAGCTGCCTTTTTCGAAGAAACAGGTGAGACTTACAAAAGAGTTCTAGCTGTATGCCTGAGGCCTCTGGAACAGCTCACACTGAAGTTGGATGGACATTTGAAAAGTTTTTCAGTCGACAATTCTTTCCTGCTGGCCCATCAGCTACACTCACCGACAGAACAATTAGTAGAGTCAAGTCTTTATGATCCATTTTATGAATTCCAGGTATGAACTTTATGTTATCATTATGTTTTCATTTATAGTTGTGGAGTGGTCAGTTTTTTTTTCCTCTTGTTTATTTGTTACATTCACACTCACAAGCTTTAGAATAGTCATGGAGAAATTTGTTGGTTATATTTCTCAGATATTTAGTAATATATTCAGATTGTCTTTATAGGCTGAAATTTTGTTTCTTTGCTCTGTTTTCTTTAAGTTTCAATTTTCTAACAAAATTTACTAGTGCTTGTTGATTATATGCCCACCCTGTTAGAGCTCTGGTAGTTGTATTTAATTATGTGTTGACACCAATAAGAATGGTCATGAAAACAAAGTGTGGAACATGGAAACTCTTGAAACTTTAGTTTGAGGGATATGCTCATAACTAGGGTTGCCAATTAACCAATCTGCTCATGAGTAGCTTGTGTTAGGCCCCATTTTGTGTTTTTTCTTGGTTAAAGTCCAATCTATAGTTTTAAAGTGTTGGCTGCGATGGATAACCCATTACGAAGTTCTGAGATTCGGGCTGAACGTAAATGCTTCCCTGTGGAATATTGGGATTTTTGCATTACTGAAAGAAGTCGGAAGTTCAGATTTTGTGTCGAATTACCTGAAGATTGTACAAGATGGGAGGCTTTGAAAAATGCTGCTGCTGCCTCATCTTTTTTTGGGGTGGGGTTTTGGGGGGGTTCAAGAAATTTGAAGCTAGCTACTTTGTATCCTGGGTTGAAGAGATAAAAAACAATAGAGTCACTTTCTTGAAGATTTCAGAGAAGTCTACAAAAGGAAGA
>CAUOFW020006366.1:0-24217 GCA_963454935.2 Ilex paraguariensis
CAACACCTAACTAACAATTTTTGTGTGTGCAATTTCATTTGTGGGTATGTGTAATGTGTGTGTTGGGTGTGTGTGCTAAGTGTGTATTTGTGTGTTGTACTATGGCTAGGGGTTGTGTGTGTGCGAAGTGCGGGGGTGTGTGTTGTGGGTGGAGTGTGGGATATGTGTGTTGTGGAGGTGTACATTTTTCTTAAATTTATGAAAAACAGGGGTTGAGGAGGGAATTTTGTGTGTGTAGTGTTTGTGTATGGTGTGTTGTGTGATGAAGACAGAGAGAGGCATATGAAGAGGGCAAGAGAATGAGAGAGAGAAATCACCACCAAACTCGAACTTAAAAGGAAAAAGAAATTGCATACAAAATATTTTTTTGTGCCATGGATTGGAGCTGTGGGAAAGGGGTATGGTCATGCTAGTAACCGAAGATGGAAGAGAAAGAGGGGAAAAGAGAAAGAGAGAGAGAGAGAGAGAAGAGAGGGACAAAGAGAGAGATACCTGGAGAGTGAGAATCGTCGTTGCTGGCGACGTCTCTGCTGGCGGCGTGAGAGTGAGAGAGGAACAGAGCTGTGTGGTGGGTTGCTGTTTGGACAAACAAAGAAGAGAGAAAGATAGATCAGAGAGAGGGGTTAACGTCGGGTGAGAAGGGAGGAGAGAGAAGGGAGTGAAATTTGGGAAAAAGTGCTTGACAGATATGGATTTGAGGGAAACATATAGGGGAGAAATGACTTTGAAATGGTGTTTGCGGGTGAGAAATGATGAATTTGGGGGGAAAGAATAGGTTATTGGTGGCCTTTGGATGAAATGAATTGTGACCGTTCGATCGGCTTGTTGAAACCCGCTGTGTTTTATATTATAGATTGAAATAAAACCAAAAATAAAAATTTAATTTTTTCATAAAAAATCGTAATTAATATATAAACTGTCTATTAGAATTTAATTTGGTCGTTTAAACGACCAAATTAAAATACCAAACTACCCTAACTAAAGATAAAATATATTATGTCTATTGCAATTTGACCTTTTGTTTATTTTTTTTTTAGTTTTATTCTAATAGATAATATAATTATATATTAACTATAATTTTTTATTAAAAACCTAGATTTTTATTTTTAATTTTATTTAAATAAATGACATAATAGATAGTCATCCATGTTTTATTATGAATGACTTAGATCCCTTGTTTGATTGTTTTGTTTTATTTCAAAAGATAGTATAATTGTATACTAAATTATGATTTTTAAGAAAAAATTAAATTTTTAATTTTAATTTTGTTTCAATAAATAATACAATAGAACATGAATTTTGATTGTAAAATTTAAAATATTTAATATTCTATCATTGATTGAAATATTTTTTGTTTAAGTATAATTTTTTAAACTTAAAAAATTCAAGTATTATATACCTACAAACTTCAGAGGGGTTTAAGTGAAATTTATTAACAGATATATTTACATTAGGGATCTAAGTGTTACGCGCGTACAAACTTTAGAGGATCTATATGTAATATTTCAAATGTCAAGGGATCTGAGTGATTAAGTGACAAACCTCAGGGGATCTGAATGTAATTTTTCCTAAACAAAAAAAATTAGAAAATATCCTAAAATATTAATATCGGTCCTAAAAATTATATATATATATATATATATATATATATATATATATATATATATATATATATATATATATATATTTGAGTTTTGGGATTATGTTACAAGATTTGAGTTTCAAGTTACAACTATTTGGCGTGTTTGGGATTGATAGCCAATTTTTATTATATTTTTGGGTATTTTTATAATTTTTGTGACTATTTTTATAACTTTGTTGTAACTGTTTTTATTTTGTATCACTTTTGTAATATATTGCAATCCATCCTAAAATATTATGATCTATAGCAAAATGCCACAAAAATAATAAAAATAGTTAAATGAGTTGAATTAAGTTTGACTAATGTTCGACACAAACTCGTAATAACTCAACATGAACTAATAAAAAAAAAAAAAAAAACTAGAGGGTAACTGACTCAATTATCATCCCTAATTTTAACCAATACAAAAAAAAAATTAATTATTTTTATTTTTCATTCATCCTACCAAACACAAAAAAAAAAAAAATGTATCATTCCTATTTTCTTTTTTTAAAGGATAAAAATTATATCCCTTCTATTTTTCATCTTTTTTATTTTCTATCGTTTCTAACAAACGGAGTATTAATTTTTTTGTTTTACACAAGCCCCAAAAATAAAATTTATCAATTCGGACAGTGCCACCTACTCTGTAATGCAGTCATGGAAAGTCAGTATCATAAATTCGTGACATTGGGGTTCGGACCCAAAAACGCATTTTTCAAGTCCGAAATAAAAAAAAATTGTCCGAAAATCCGACTTGAAATTTATAGTTTTTTTGGAATTATGTTATAAGATTTGAGTTTTAAGTTGGTGCGTTAATCGATATGAGTTGCCCGGGTTCAATTTGAACTCAACTCGTATTCTTAACGAATTGAGTTTAAAAATTTTTTTAGACCCGTTTATAAAAACAAACTAACAGTGTTCAACTTAAACTCGTAAATCTCAATTTATTTATATGTAAAGTAGTTAAGTTGCTTAGACTCAGCTTGGGGTCGGGCTCAACTTATTTTCTAAACAATTCAAAATTAAACAATTTTTTTAATTCATTTAAAAAAATGAGTTCATCAAATTCGGACTTAATCTAAGATCGACTTGATTAACACTCATACTTTCAAGTTACACTTGTTTGTGTTGTTTGGGATAGATCTAAAATTTCTAAAATTATTATAAACCCCTCAAAAGTTTGAAATAACTTTAAAAATCTACAAAACTCTTAAAAAGTTGTATATCGATGTATGGTGCCAAAAACAATAACCCCAAAATTGTATAAAAAACCGAAGCAGTCTCTAAATATTTTTTGAAAAGTTTCAGCCACACCTATTTTAGTTTATTATATTTTTAAAAACACTTCTTCTATTATCAAAAAATACTGACACCCTTTTTTATTTATATTTAAATATCACTGACACTTTTTGCCATTAAATCATAATTTCTAACAAAAAACAATCATCTAAAATACCAAAAATATTTGTACATAACCTTCAAATAATCTTTCTACATAAAATTTGATTACAAGTTGAGTCGATTAAAATTCATTTTTAATATATTAAGATTCGAGTTGATTAAAATTCTTTTTTCTACTTATTAAAATTTGAACTGATTAAAATTCAATTCAAGATAATTAATTTTTTTTACGTATTAAAATTCGAGTTGATTTGAACTCTACCTATACTATTAGCGTTGATTAAAATTCACTTTAAGTCGGTTTAAATTTATATTATTTTACTTATTTAAGTTCATGTCAATTAAAATTTGATTTGATAAAAATTTATATTTTTTTTATGTATTAAAATTTGGGTCAATTTAAAATTTTTTTTAATCAGATCAAATAGAATTTTAATCGGCTTAAATTTTAATACGTAAAAAATATAATTTTTAATAGACTTGAATTTTAATATGTAAAAAATAAATTTTATTTAACTTGAATCGAATTTTAATTGGCCCAAATTTTAATACATAAAAAAATTTAAAAAATAGAAGGAGTTTCATTGAAGATATTTCTATCTAGAGGGGATGTGAATGAAGTTTTCATAAAATATATCATGGACAATTTAATAAAATTGCATTTGAGTTAACGGTCTTAATCTAACAGGGGTATCAGTAAAAATTTAAAAAATAGAAAAGGTATTTTTAAAGATATGATAAACTAGAGGGTAATTGAATGAATTTTCACAATTTTTTTTTAACATTAGTCGTGCCAAGTTGTTGTCGATTTGGACAGTGCCACCAACTCTGCAATACGATCACGGAAAGTCAGTACCATAAATTTGTGACATAGGGATTCGGACCCAAAATTCCAAAACTCTGAGATCTATAGAAAAAGGAAATCATGGTATTGATTCATAGTGGAGAACATAAAGCTATTGAGCTTTTTAAGGATTGGTTCGTGGTGGTTATAGGGAGTCTAAAAGCTCCGAAACTCAAAAGAAGCTATGAAAGGTATGTGAGTGGCTGCTCTTTTATTCTCTCGTTTTTCTGTTGGTCACATCTGATTCTATCTTTATAACTAATAGTGGAAGATTACCAAAACTTACAAGTACTTGAGATTAGGTACAGTTTATTTCGGATTAAGTTACGACTAAAAATATATATTACAAGTTAAAATTCGATGCATTACTTTCATGGTTTATTGTAGAGGTCACGACATTGCCACACTAAAATAATCGGATTGTTTTTTTTTTTTTTAACTGTTGTAGTAATGAATTGGAGCAACTCTAGAATTATTTAGACACTTTGAGAGTAATTTTAGGAGGTTGAGTATCGAGCAAAGCTAAATGTCCATTTACGAGTTCACTCTAGATAATTAATATGTTGAAAACAAATAAGATTATTTACTGTTTACTTTTCACATGGGCTATCTCACATCAAATAGCATCGGGTGTGTGAGTGTGTCTATAAGTCTCCACTTGGTTCTTACTCTATTAGAATAAGTGGTTAGGTGTGAATAAAAAAAAACCGCTTTCGGGTCCATATGGGGCGTTCGGTGCTAGACTGGAAACCCACTCTTTGGGCCGTTAGGTCCTGCGATAATGGTAATAACGCCGAAGTGTTGGGGGACTGGACTATCCCACACCGAATAACTTTAGGTGTGTGAGTGAGTCTATAAATTTCAACTTGATCCTTACTTTTCACATACTCTATTAGAACCGTGAGTCAGCTTATGCACTCACTATGACTCTCTCTCACTGAAATAGATTTATGAAATCCCTCCAAACTCAATTCTTAAGTTTTATTCATGGGATTGGACAAGACAATATACCATATTTAATCCCATTTTTAGTAAATAATACACATAAAACCTCCAGATAAACCACAAATATCATAAAATATTTGTTATGGAATTAACCACTATGTGTTTATTGAAACACATATACATGAGTTTTACTTACAAGCCGGAACTCAATTTTCAGGCCGCAAACTGCAACTGAATAAGAGATAGAGTGATCTATTAGACTATTTTGAGAGAATTCATTAATGAATACTACTCAAACTCGTAAAACAAACAGGCTTGAAAATTTCATGTCGTACTCGGGTCGGGTTGGATTCAAATTGAACCGCACAAATTTGCAAACAAAAGCAGGAAAGGGTTAATGGGCTTGGGATAACTGATTTTAAATGCTGACATGTTTTGGCTTCATGTTGGTTTCAGCAATGCAAGAGAATTCAGGAGGCAATGCTTGGTTTTTTATACCTGCAGCTTCAAGCCAAAAAATTGACCCAATTGGGAATCCTCTGTGTGGAGTGGGATCAGATATTATCAAAGGTGAAGTAAGTGCTTATGGAGAGAGGATCGTAGGGTTGGGTTCTGCATATATCCAGAGCAATGTGAGTTAGCTGTGATGTGAATACCGCACACTATATATATACTGCTGGGTATGTTTGCTTTCAGTATTGGGTCGGTATTAAATTAGGAAATAGAAATAAATAATACTTAGGCCCTACTTATACTTTGTTTGTTGTGTTTTTTATATGAGAGATTATTAATGGGATTAAGATTCCAACCCATAATTGGCCAGCATGCTACAGAGCCTCGAAACCCATGTAGAAGTGCTCATCTCATACCACCAAATTAGTGGTATTGTAAAGTGGTATATGGGCTGCCACTAGGATACGATAATTAAATTACACTATTATCCCCTCAACACACTTAACAAGGTTGTTATGGTCAATAAGTTTGGTGGAGCCCACTACAAACCCTTAACACGCATTCAAATATGGGATTACATTGAATAAAGTATATAAACCGAGATATAAAAATTATTAGGTTGGATTAGTATAGATTTCATTATCCAGTACAATTCAAACTTATCCTTCAAACAGATATACCTCTAGGGTTGTGAAATGAATTGACTAATTGAGCCCGAGTTCGACTCGGTTTTGGCTCATCCTAGTTTTATCTTATTTGTTTTGAGTTTTTTCAATGTACTCGAGCTTCGGCTTTAATTTGAGCTCATAGTACAAAAATGAGCCCAGCCACGTTCTTGCACATACAAGTGAGAAACCAAGTTTGAGCAAGAATACAAACTTGACAACAGAACCCCGAGCCAAGGTCAAAATAATCATGAGATAATCAACTTGAACTCAGTCTAAACACGTCAAAGTTCGAACGAATCTTCAAGATTTAACACCCCCATAATCTACTCTGGACTTTTTAAAAATTTGAAATAGTACTCTGGGTGTACTTTGGTTCTACAACTATCTTTATGGATCCCTCCTCAATAATAATGATTTGACGTTTAATATTGAATTAGGGTTCTGATCTGCTTATTGCCATTGGAATTTAAAACAGATCCGCGGATATTTTTGCAACCCCCAATACTATTTTCAAGTGAATGATCAATACGTGAAGAACAAATTGAAGGTGATATTGTTCCCATTTCTGCACAAGGTATGTGATTGTTGAAACTGGCCATCACCTTCTCTCTTTCTCTCTGTCTCTCTCTTTCTCTCTCTCTGCCCATGGTTACATCTTCTAAGTTAATTTTTTCCACTGTCTTCATACATATTAGGGACATTGGATGAGAACAACAGAGCTGGTTGGGCTTGAATTCTCATACAAACCTCCAGTTTATGATATTAATGCACCTGATCTGTACATCCCAATGATGGCATTTGTCACCTATTTGCTTCTTGCTGGTTTCTTGTTGGGCATCAATGGAAAGTGAGTCCAAATTCAATACCACACTTTCTTTCTCTCTTTTTTTTTTGAGGAATTTTAAACATAAAATTTCCCACCAAAAATGGTTTAAAAGTACGACTGTAGGAAAGATCAAAGCTGTCCATGGCCTATAGGCCATGGGAAGCCTACGGATTGGTCAAACTTGTCATTGTCTCGGGTGGGCAACAATTTTCAAACTTCCAGTTAGTTATTAAATGCAACGGGCTAGTGACCAACCTAGCCCGACCATTCTGTGGGACAGTTCTACCGGGGATCATTCTCGGCTTGTACCATACACAACCCTATCCACTATAGAAACGGATTGCACTAGAGATAAACATGAATAACTCGAATTTGACACAATTAAATGTTAAAGAGTGTATGACTTTTCCCCTTGTTTGACTATGATAATATTCATATTCAGTGGGTGCTTAACTCATGAAGATCTATTAGTATGAAGTCACTTGTCACGTCGATTAAATGATTAAAGTTGATAATTGGTACTCGACGTAAATTCAAAGTGACACGAGAGAACACAATAAGTCATGACTTAGTCGTCACCTTCGTTAATTTCCTAGGCTTTCAGAGCAGAAACTAGAGAAAAATCTGCTATCAACAACTAATCAATCTATCCAGAGCTGAAAGTTTGCTCAAAGCTTGTCACATTTTACAGGTTCAGCCCAGAAGCTCTGGGTGTGCAGTTTAGTACTGGACTACTATGTGGGCTACTACAAGTACTCCTTCTTGAGGCCATATTACACTCCCTTGGAGGTGGAGATATACCACTGCTTGACATGGTCTCCTATGGTGGATACACTTTTGTAGCAGCTTCCATCATTGTGCTTGCTAGGATTATATGGAATTACTCTTTCTGTGTAGTCACTGTGTGGGAATGTTTTTGTCTGGCAGTGTTCTTGGTAAAGACAATGAAGAGGATTTTGATTGCTGAGGTGAGAAGTTTTGAGAATAATCGGACCAAGAGGAATTACCTCTTGCTTCTAATGGCAGTTTCTCAGATTCCTTTGCTGTTTTGGCTTGGGAGTGTGGGTGTTTAGAACAGGAAGAAGAAGAGTAGGAGAAGCTTTGGCTTTAATTGAGCTCTATGATTTTGTGCATCAATTATTTGTATGAAATGTGTTATGAATCGAGAAACGATATAACCTATTATCGCAAATAATTCACGAATTGTGTTCGATGTATCTATGTAATTGATATTTTATAGAGAAAATATTTGTGTTTTTTATTTTTTGGTCTTTTTCTTTCACGTGGTACCGTAAAGGATAATATGATATAAATTTATATTTTTTATTGAAACAATATTATTGAGACCTAATTTACTAACATAATTTGTTGACCTAATTCACTGTAATCTTTGAATTCAATATAGATCTCATCAAACATTGAAACTTGGTGTTGATCCAATGATTTTTGTGAAGTCACATCATTGTATCAGCAAATTAAATCAGATTTTTAAGTTTAAATAATATTACTCTTTTTATTGATGTGACCTTATATTTTAGGCACTTAGATTTAAATATACTTATATTCAATTTGATTGTAATTCGATCTGAAATATGTATATATTTTTGTATAAATATTCAAGACATTAAGTGATTTTTTGAAGAAATTTAGTTAAAAATTTAAATGTGATTTATTAATATTCAAGAATTGAATTTTAAATTGTTAACAGATTCAATTAAGAACCATGAAAATTAAATCCGTTAGATAATTTGATCACATTTAGATCGGGCTTTTAAAACAAATCTAAATTCAAATTAGTCAAAATCTGATGTGTTGATTATCTCTTTGCTTGTGATTAATCGTTAGACATTAGAAGATCTTGGCAACATTAGAATTATGATTCTAACCCAACGATGATTTGGCCAATATATGCTAGACTAGAATATAATTGACAATGAATTGTATAGAATTTGTGTTGTGTTTAGGTTGCATTTTATTAATAAAAAATTAATGTATATTTGATCTAGACATATCGAATTCATATGTAAGTTATTTCTAATTATGTATTATCGAGTTTATGTTAATTATTTATTAATTTATTATGGTCAACTAATGTCGTCGAACACTCGAACTCATCCCACATCCGATGATTCTTCTGTCAATCTCATGAACAAGATAAAAATTGAAACAAATTTAATAGCATCATTAAAACAACTTGCTGGTATATTATGTTATTCAATGGCACAGGCTTTGCCCGCACCAATTTAGGAACGTGGTCAAACCTAAGCACTTACATACAAATAGTTATGTCCATGGATTGAATTTTAATTCGAATTCAATTTGAAATCGAATTTAATTAATTATATATAAATTGATATTTTTTACCGATTATCCGATTCCAATATCTTATGTTTCATGGATTTATATTTTGATATACTCTATCCGTTTCGAATATGGTCTGATCTAAAATATTTATATATATTTTTTAATAAATATTATAAAAATTTAGTTAAATTAAATTATTCATATTAGAATAAATTTTGAATTATGATTAATTACATTGAAGGTTCCCAAAATATGAAATTTGTGTCATTTTAGTTCTCAATATTTCAATTACATCATTTTGATCCCTGAAATATTAAATATGTTTCTATACGGTCTCTCAAGAAGACATCGTTCAAATTGTTAACAATTTTTTATTATAAACTTGTCACGTGATACTTAAATATAGGTAAAAAAAAATTATTTTGATAACTCTTGACAAAATTTTCACCCAAATTATACAGTTTTAATTATAAGATATCCAAAATTTGGTTAAAAGGTACCCATATTACACATTTTAGTCAATAACAACCCAAATTTTAGTCAAGAGCTATTTAAATTTTTTATTGTACATATTTAGGTATTAATATTATGTGATAAGTTTATGATAAAAAATCGTTAGCAATTTAAATATTGTTTACTTGAAAAATTATATAAAAATATATTCAATATTGCAGTGATCAAAATTATGCAATTAAATTATTAAGGACCAAAATGAGACAAACTTCATATTTTGAGGACCTCCAGTGTAATTAACCGTTTGAATTATTAATGAATTAGATTGAATCGGACTTTCAAAATAGGATTCGGATCAATAAAAATCCGGTCCTAACTCGATCCACGCAAACGTACAAATACCACCGATTCTCTTTCTCTTCGTTTTCTAATATTCCCTTTTTCAATTCCTTTCTTTCCTGTCGGATTCCAAAGAAAAACAGGTACTTTCCATTTTCCTTTCAAACCATTAGCTTTTAATTCTACTGTTTGATTCGAATTCTGCTGTCTTCAAATTCTAATGTTTGAGTTTTTAGGAAACTGGGAGGTGTGTAATTAATTTTTCTGTTGATCTTGATTTTCTTCTATGATTTTCCTAAAGTTTTATAACAACCCAGCAGACATAGAATTGAGGATTTTCTGTCGTTTGGTATTTGCCAGTTTTAGAGGTAAAACACTGCCGGCGACCTGTTTGGTTACTTAGGAATAAAAGGAAAATAAATTACAGGAGAATTTTAGGGTTTTACATTAACGTGCACGTGATCTGTTTGGTTGCTGAGAAAATATAGGAAAGGTTCTTAATCTTCTATTGTTTGATCATAAACTTGTGGCAAATATTAGTATACCTATCTCTTTCTGCGGTAAAAATATTGGGGGTACCGCTTACACACTTAAGCAGACATAGTGTAACCGTTCAATAATTAAATAACACCTGGACAAGTGAATCCCACCCAATATTTTGTACTCTTTGTGAGTGTGCTCGGATCATAGGTTAAATGTTGTTATATAATTTTTTGTTAATCTGCTTTGGGTGTATATGGGTGGGTGGGTTTGGCGGGATCATAAGTTTGATTTTGCAATTTCAATTGTAAATTCAATTTTTGTGCCATTCAACCTATGAGGTCATGTTTCTGTATAACTTTCAATTCGATGTGTGAGAAAATTTTCTTCCTATGCTACCAAATGGGTATTGGTGGAATTTGAGTCTAACTTTTACTTCTTTTTTGTTATGACATTTGCGTTTTTCTGGATTTTGGTGGCAGGATATATAGAATTCTAGACATGTTAGAGCAGTTATTGATTTTTACTAGAGGAGGATTGATCCTCTGGACATGTAAAGTGCTTGGAAATGCTCTTAAAGGATCACCCATTGACACTTTGATCAGGTCCTGCCTCTTGGAGGAACGATCTGGTGCCGCATCATATAATTATGAGGCTCCTGGTGCTGCCTATACTCTCAAATGGACATTCCACAACGAACTTGGCCTTGTATTTGTTGCTTTGTATCAGCGGATTCTCCATCTTTTGTATATGGATGATTTGCTTGCTATGGTGAAGAAAGAGTTTTCCGAGATTTATGATCCGAAAAGGATGGTGTACAATGATTTTGATGATACATTTAGGCAGCTTAGGAAGGAAGCTGCGGCTCGTGCTGAGGAAATCAAAGCAGGTAGGTAAGCCCGTGAACAATTATTCAGGTAAGAAGCAAGGGCAGGTGCAGGGCCTTGAAGGAGGTAATCAAGAAAAGAGTGGTGGTGAATCAGGAAATGATTGTGGGGATGGTGATAGTTTAATGGGCAAATTGGAAAATGATCATTCCAATGGTAATCATGTTGGAAATGGGGAATTCCCAACATTAGGTAATGTGAATGGTAAAAAGAATAGGAGCTCCAATACTGGGGCTTTCAATGTAAATAAGCTACAGAAGCTTAGAGCAAAAGGTGTGAAGAAAACTGATACTGTTGTTAACAAGGATTCCAAGCAGGAACCAAAGAAAAAGATAACAAAGAAGAATAGAGTTTGGGATGATTTACCTCCAGAGTCAAAATTGGATTTTACAGATCTGTTGAGTGAGAATGGTGATGAGAATATAGCAGTTATGGCAGTGGATCGAGGGGAAAGTATGATGGACAGAGAGGAGATTCTCAGCAGTGAAAGTGAAAGTGAAGAGGATGAGGAAGCAGGGAAGGATCACAAGGTTGATGCAAAAAAGAAAGGGTGGTTTTCAACCATGTTCCAGAGGTAAATCTGTTTTCATCTTTTCTCGGTTACTGTCGATTCCATTTGAGGTCATCTACATTTTGTTTTACAGCAAAATGAATCAAGATTTAGAATAACGATATTTTCTATGTAGATTATACAAAATTCTTTCATGTGTATTTTTATACCACATAAGGCATCATCAGAATTTGCTGTATTGAAGTTATATATATGTGTGACTTGCTAATTGCATCTCTCTTTCACACACACACAGAGACACATGCGCACACACAGCGGGCGTGCAAATATACAAGTGCTGGTGTATACTCAGCTTAAATAGAAACAGGTTGCTTGTGTTGCTAGTTCTGGTTTTCCTCTATATCAATGACGAATATGATACTTTTGTATATTCTTTTAGGTAGGATTGTTGCAGGAAGGGCTTCTGTTGTAATAATTGTGACATTGAGAAATACAGTTAGGACACTTTGTTTTCTAACGTCTTTCTTGTTCAAGAGTGGGTGGGTTTGTGGGGTTGGATGTTAATGGTCTCATAAGACAGGAACATCCACACTTACATGTGTGTGTATCTTTTTGATATTATTTGTTCTTTCAATTATGGTGTCTAAAGTGATCTACATTTACATAATGTTCTGTGAATGTTAACTTGGGGGAAGTTCACAAAGAAAACATGTTTGCTGTATGCATGAAATCATTCTTTGGGGAGCTTTTATCCACTTATAGGAGACAGCTTCATTTACATTATAGATGATCTTTGTGTTCGGACCCTATCATTTCAGAATCGTGTCAAGAACCCCTCAACACGAGCACGATCCATTTAATTAAACCTGTCAAGCTTCTCAATTCTAATACCAGACCGAAGGAATTGGGAAACGGAACTAAATATTAAAGGAAAAAAGTTGTGATAGGGATTTGTTGCTACCTTTGGATCAAGGAATTGCTTCATACTTCTACTCAAGTCATAATGGCTTTATTGTTACAAGTGTGTTGCATTTCCATCTCCATGTCATTAGGCTGATAGATACTTACATCACTTGCTCTTTTCCTCCCAGTATTGCTGGGAAAGCAAATCTGGAGAAGGCGGACCTTGAACCAGCTTTGAAAGCTCTCAAGGATAGGCTTATGACTAAGAATGTGGTATGTGTACTTTGCTCTGGCTCTTTCTGTTTCTCATATTTTTTCCTACTTCCTGCATAGTATTTTTAGCAATGTAGAAATCTGTTCATTGTGATTTTTGGCGCCCACAGGCCGAGGAAATAGCTGGAAAATTGTGTCAATCAGTAGCAGCAAGTCTTGAGGGTAAAAAGCTTGCCTCCTTTACCAGGATATCTACAACAGTTCAGGTATCTGGGCTTGAATTTGTCCCCCTGATCGCCTAATTTCCCTTTATTTTTTTACATTTTTAATGTTTACCAGCAGATTTATATTATGATTGAAATGATGACTCCAGGCAGCAATGGAAGAGGCTCTTGTTCGCATCTTGACTCCCAGACGCTCCATCGACATTCTGAGGGATGTTCATGCTGCCAAGGAACAACAGAAACCATATGTTGTGGTTTTTGTTGGAGTTAATGGAGTAGGAAAATCGACGAATCTTGCTAAGGTAATGCTCACCTAGTATCTATTCATTTCATAGAATTTATTGCTTGGTTTATTTTGTCATCTGACAAGCATTTCTTAAATGCCACTCCGCAGGTTGCTTATTGGCTGCTGCAGCATAAGATCAATGTCATGATGGCTGCATGTGATACATACCGTTCAGGAGCTGTTGAGCAATTGCGTACTCATGCACGTAGACTTCGGGCATGATTATAATTACACCACATTATGTCCTTGGGTCTTGGGTCTCTTCATGTTCAAGCGTTGTTTCCCAAGTAGGATATTGTGCACAGACGTATAATCAATGACTGGTTGTTGACTCATGGCTAACTGCCTTTTTCAGATCCCTATTTATGAGAAGGGCTATGAGAAAGATCCTGCAATTGTAGCAAAGGAATCCATTCAAGAGGCCTCTCGAAATGGTTCTTGTCGATACAGCTGGTCGAATGCAGGTAAATTTTATGTTGTTACAAAGGTGTTATGGTTCCCACTGCTGATCTGATTATTTGTGGGCATCAAATTCAGACATCATGTGGATGGATTCGTAGGACCAAAATCCATTTCCAGTGTTCCCACTTGAAACAGATATAATGCAAACTATCAGTTCCCTTGTATATTTCCGTTTATCACCGTTGCTTTGTTAAGATTTATATGTCATTGCACAGGATAATGAGCCACTAATGAGAGCATTGTCAAGGCTTATCTATGTCAATAATCCAGATCTGGTCCTGTTTGTGGGCGAGGCACTGGTTGGGAATGATGCTGTTGATCAGCTATCAAAGTTCAATCAGGTTCAGTCCCTATGTTTCTGTCACATTTTCTATTCTTGTATAGATTTTCGTTATGTTCTAATTACTCGCATGTCATTGAGCAATGTATCCTGGTTCTTTCAGAAATTAGCCGATCTTTCACCCTCCCCTAACCCCAGCTTGATGGATGGAATTCTGCTCACGAAGTTTGATACCATTGATGATAAGGTACACAATCTTGTCAACCGGAAGATCTTGAATATGTAAAAACGTTTTTAGATTGTTTTGAATTTGATTTGCATTTTTGTGTGCATCCGGTATCACTGCTATTGGTCGATGATGTAGGTTGGAGCAGCCCTGTCGATGGTTTACATATCTGGGGCTCCTGTGATGTTCATTGGATGTGGTCAGTCTTATACAGATTTGAAGAAGCTGAATGTGAAGGCCATTGTCAAGATCCTCCTGAAATAAGAAGATATGCTGGTCTCACACCATTTGTTACTTTTGCTTCCTATCCTTCAGTGTGTTATGCACCTCTGTATCCATGCTACCTCTTCTGTACTTTCTCCCTTTGATCTCATGGAGGTGAATTAGTTCCTTGCGGCTGTAATTTATATATTGATTTATTTTTGTGTTCACAGCAAACCTTCACAGACACATGGGACCTAGGATTCCACCCGGCCAAGTCACCTCAATTATACAAGCTTTAACCAGTGCATAACAGACCATCCACTGGATTTGGATTTCATCTCTTCCAATACACTTTGTCCATTTTTGGTAGATTAAGCAATTACGAACTCAAATGGGATCCACTTTATAAGTGGGTTTGTGAGAGAGAGAGAAAGATATTTATCAATCTACGGCACTTTTAGAACAAAATTTTCGAACTATGACAGTTTTTGAATTTATTTATTAAACTAAAGTACTTTTTAAAGCGGTGCCAACAACTCTGTTTTTATTAAAAAGTGAGATTAACAATCTTGTTTTTAGGAGGGATTTTTTTGGGCTTGATACCCTTTTATTGCGTCTGATGAATAGTTTTCTCCCTTTGACCGCCCAAAAATTAAATGACTTTTTGTAATAAAGTGGGGTTGACTATCCTATTTTTTAAAAGTTGTCATAATTTAATAAATAAATTTAGAGCTATTGTAATTTGGTAACTTTATTTCGAATAAAAAATTAGCATTTAACACATTTGAGTCTTAAGCGATTAAACTTATCAAATTTTTATGTTTAAATAATATTTATTTTTGTAATAAATCCCACAGCATGACCACGGTGTGTGGACAGTAACCAAAGCAAAATACAAACCATTGCTTCTTCCATAGACCATAGCATGTCTTCTTAACATTTCCTCCCAAGAGAATAGGAACATGAAGCACCCACCATTGCCCCATGTTGGAGCTAAACTTGGATCACCAAATGAACCCGAAGAAAGTGGGCTAATCTCATGAAGTATCAGTATAATAGCCGACATATTCCATTGCTCTCAAAGACAAAGTCAATCTAGCTATATCGGTCAATCACTCCTCTGGCCAATGATAGTATGCCACGTGTCACTCCCTCCCTCATCACTCTCTATTTCATCTAACCCACCTTTACTTTCTCTCCCGTTCTTTTGTTCAAACCTTCTCATGCCCATGTACCTATAGACTTACAATTGTAGAGAGAGGAAAAAAGAGTGAAGTAACAGAGAAAAATGGTAGGGTCTGGAAATGTGAAGGCAGCCGGAGTTCAGGCGGAGCCTAAGATACCATCTCCGGGGGAGGTTCCGCCGGAGGTGCTCCACCAGCGGAAGAAACTACCAATCTGTCCCGTGAGAATGGCTGTCGGCGGATTCGCCATCGTGGGTCTCCTCGGTTATCTCACCTTGTACTCCAAGAAAAAGCCTGAAGCTACTGCCATAGAAGTCGCCAAAGTCGCTACCGGAAATGCCAGTCCCGAGAACACCCATCCTCGCAACTGAACTAGCTAGATAAAGATTCATGGTGGTGGGAGTACGTGGGACTCTATGCCTCATAGGGCTTTTATTCAACATTTTTATGAGTTGCCTACATTTACATTGGATTAGTTTCAAGTTTCTGTGGTTATTCTTTCATTTTTTTGGCATCTGAATTATGTTATATGGAATAAGTGTGAACACGTATATAGAATTTCTTTCTTTCTTTAATATTTTTGCTAGAGAAAAGGGTGGTTCACATACACGAGATGTAGTGATTCTCGCGACGTTATTTTGAGGTTTTCAATTACTATAAAATATTTGGTTTGAGTAATAGTTATTATGTTGAATTGGTTAAGTTTGTCACTATAGCACCATCGATAACAAATTAGACATTCAATCATTCCATTAATATGTTGTTTATAGGAACTACTGCAAGCGAATTCGAAATCGTGACCACTAAATAAGGACGAGACTTTCACCTTTTATTGAAAGTCAACTAGACTATCACCTCGATAGTTTTTTTTGTACATTCCCTTAGAATCTAGATTAATTATGCTACTTGGACCTAATTAATTTGTTGATTTAATCACTCACAATAATTATATTAACAATGGGTTTCGCATTTGCTAGAATCTGCTATCAATTCAATAATTAAAATAGATTAAATCAGGAAATTATATTAATAAATTCTATCAAAATAATATTATTGTAAAATCTACCCTCATGCAAGTGTAGGGATTGGGCTTAATCTTGCTAAATTTATGAGTAAGTAATTTTTCTAATTTTCTTCGATGGGAAATCACCAAGTGTATATTAGGTCAAAGACTCACTTTTATATATATATATATGCAACGCTCGTGGAGAGAATGTCAATATCTGATTTATTTTATTCCCAAGTCCATTAGGAAGCTACTTTATTTTATTTTTAAGTTTAATTACAATTCTATTATTTCTTAATTTAATTGTATTTCTAGTTTATTTCCTAGTTTAATGAGTTTTACCTTGTTTTTTTTTTTTTTTATTATTCTTAGTTTATTTCCATGCGAGAAAATCAACGAGGCACGGCAAGTTTGTGTGATTCGGTCAGCCTAAAATTTTTCTTCTTGTGTATATCCTTCGTCCAGGTCCTACGTCCTACTTAAATAAATATTCGCAATTTACCATTAAATAAAAATGTATTGGCAGAGATGATTCTGAAAGAAGGGGAAAAAAAGTTTTATGTATGTATGTAGGGGTGTCCACGGATCGGATTGTCCACCGGTCTTGTTACTCGGTCCGAAAAAATAGGTTCGAAACCTGATAAGTCCGATAATTGGTCTACCTGAACCCGAACTCAATATCTTTCAAGAGAGGGCTTGAACTTACCCCCAAACCCATTACCCAACCAAAAATTCAGCCCAATAGTCCGTCCACAAAAACCTATTAAAACGTGGTCCATGAGCTTGCCCGTCCAGTCCAGTCCATTCAAAATATAAAAATAAGTCCCTCAATATTAAAATTTGAAGTTTTAAAAATTTAATATTATAAATAATGTATTTTTTTATTTTTTATGTATTAAACATACACGTTTTAAAGGATATAGTTATGTAAATAATAGATAAATAGATAGTTGGAATGTGCTCATTCTATTGTGATGCAGTTCATCCCCTATTTATAAATAAAATTATTCATTATTTATTTTTTGCCTATTTTAACTCTACTTTTAATTTTAAAATATAATTTACAAAAATATTAAGTTTTAAAAATATTTATTATTTTTAAATAAAATTATATATAAAAAGTCTGTACAATAGGCATGCCCGCAAGCTCTCCCAACATACTCATAGGCTCGCACCAACAGGTCTGCCCAGTGAGGGGCAAGTTGGTCTACATGTGGCCTACCCTTAATCAAACTGGTGCGACTTGCGCCAATAATTCACCGGATAAAAGCTTGGGCCTATCCTACACAGATTTAACCAAAAAAGAATTTTACGGGTTGACCCATGGACACCACTACATGTATGTTTTTAATCTTTATAGAAAATTAAGGTAATGTTTGGTAATAAGTTGTTTTTGTTTTTATTTTTATTTTATGGCAAAAAAAATAAAAATAAAAAAGCGTTTGGGGTTTTTTTTGTTTTTTTTTTTGCTATTTCGTTTTGAAAACAAGGTCAAAATATAGAAACATACAAAATGATGTTTTTGAAAACATCCAATAAACAAAACAGGCGGAAGTTAGGAACACAATTTAATGAGATCCAACCTTCAAGTCATGTCAACAGCAAACAAATAATTTTTTTACTTGAGGATGAAAGCCCTTAATTTCTCATTTTTCTTTGCCCTTTTCTCGTCTCTATGCCTCTCCAACTCTCGCCTCTCGCCTCTCTCTCTTGTAATTGTTGTTGTGATTTTAGATAGTTGTTGGTGGTGGTTTTCAGTAGGGATGGCGAGGGTTTTTCAAGGAGTTTGGGGGTGGGTTTCAAGGGGTTGGGAGTGGGTTTTCAAGGGGTGTTGAGTGGGTTTCAGAGGAATGTTGGGAGTGGATTTTCAGGGGTTGAGAGTGGGTTTCAGGGGTGGGTGATGGGTTTCAGGTGTGGCATGGGTTTTCAGGGGTGTTTGGAGGGGGGGGGGGGGTTCGGTGCGGTGTGGGGGTTTCAAGGAATGTTGAGGGTGGGTTTTCGGTGGGGTTTGGGGGTGGGGTTTTCGGTGGTGTTGGTTTATTGTTGGTGGGGGTGGGTTTTTGGTATGTTAGGTGGTGGATTGCAAGGGGTTTGGGGGTGGGTTTATGATGGGGTTAGGCGGTTGGTGGTGGTGGGTTTAAGTGGTGTTAGGTGGTAGATTTTGGGTAAAATACAAAACATATTTTTTATTTTTGTTTTCATAATTTTTTTATATATAAATGACCATTAAATATGTTTTATATTTTTTAATTTTTATCCCAGAAAAATAAAAACTAGTTTTATTTTTTTTTATAAAAAAATAACATAAAAACAAAAACGTTGTCAAACGCATCCTAAAACTTTTACTTTAAACCTTGGGGTTCTCATACCTCTTTCGTTTTTTGGGTAAATAACCGGTTGATGTTTTGATGATCTCATTGAATTAATGTTTATTAAATATTTAATGAAAAGTTATTTCATTTTACTCCCCAACAATGTAATCTATTTCACTTTACTCCGATACGTCAACAATTTCTATCTAACAACATAACAGATGTTTACAATTGGGACAATGTGAAATAATCAAAGTAGTTGAGTGGGCAATGTGAAAATTCAATAGATGATGGAGAAAAGTGAAATGAGTCATAATTGAGGAGGTCAAAATATAATTTACCCTCACTAAATCCCCTATTGTGATCAGATTAATACGTAATGATGTCCAAATTTGCACCCATTAATAATTCGATGATAGCAGAAGTCCAACACAGCTTGTCAAGGATCTACAATGTATTGGCAGGCATCAAGATCTTCCTTCTTGGTCTTATTAATACTATGGTAAAATAACAATGTACTGACATCAAGTCCTTGCAACCCCCCCCCCCCCCCCCCCCGGGTTTCAGTATGATCATCTATATATTTGTAAAGGTGTGCTAGATGTGTAATTGAACACTCTAGAATTGCTATAATGTGGCGGATTGATAAATTTAGAAACCTATTTTTTGCTGTATTTGCTCTTAGTTCCTATTTTATGCACTGATAACTTCTATTGGTTTCACCATATAAAATTCTCATTTTTAACTGGTTATTTCACTTACGTCTTAGTAGATCTCTAGAGGTTGTCATGCCATGTTTGTGAGGAATTATCTGCATTCACAAACAATGCCCCATATTTTATATATGTTTATATTATAGTCCCAAAAAAGAAATCTAAGATCCATAAATTTTAAATAAAAAAGACCTTATTAAAAATTAAGCCTAGAAAAAACTCTAAACTCAACAATTTGAGCCCACAAAATACTTCGTTTGGCGTATTGAATTATAAAAAGACTAAACTCTTTTCCAATGCATGTGTTGCACATAAGTTGTTATTCACAAAATTTCAAATGCATGAATTCCAATACTTCATAAATACAAACCCACTATCAAAAATTTATTTATTTTGCAAATTTTGTTTAATCAATAAAAATATTATTTCTGTTAAAACTAAAACTCAATGTAGTTCACATGTAACGTACGTGTGCATCAACTAATAAAATTAAGAGCTCATTAGAGTTGTTTAAAAAAAATACTCTCTAAAATAAAAAAATATTATTAGAAATGCTCTTAGTAGGTTTAACTTAGCTCCTTATGGCATATTTATTAGGCCAAATAATAATCATACATTAAATTATATTATATTATATCTTACATGTTATTGAAGTATAGGCTTTAAATTAATATATTAATAAATAACCTTTAACTCATATTATTTGGTATGCTAGGGATATAACTTGGTCGAGTTTGATGGTTCCTAGAAAACCTAAGGTTGAGCTCGATAGTTTAGGTTATGCTATTCAAGTTGGGAGTTCAGCTCACCTTTTAAATTACAAACCTCTAACTCAGACGTTAACCGCGTCCTGAGGAAGGCAGTGAAAAGGACAGTTGGATCCCACTGAGTACCCCTCCTTGTGGCGATAGTCACTCAGCAGGTACAAATCCGCTACAGTCATTGCGCAATATAGACGACCGTTACAAGAGAAGGGTGAGGATCTCATCTCAGATCAAACTAGGTCCAAGGATAACTATAAATAAGAAGCAAAACCTCGAAAATAAAGGACAAGTGATTGCAGCACCACCAAAATACTCTCTGTAAACTCTATAGCAATCAATATATTCAAGAGCAAGAGACTCCCTTGAAAGTAGATTAGGCAAACTCCCGAATTGGTAAACCACTATAAATACTCTATGCAATCATCCACTTATCCCAAAATCCTATTTCCTAGAGTTTTGAAACTCAAACTGAACTACATCTAATTGTTTAGTACATTTTGCATTCACATCATTACTCAATCGTGTTAAGAACATCACCAGAGTTAAACCAAATTCAATATGAGACTAATCAAAAAAATAATATTTGGCAAAAATTTTCGACAGTCGAGTTGGACTTAGACAAAAAAAAAATTCAACCCAATTTAAATTAGAGCAATACTCAAGTTACGATTTCTCGGGTTTAGTTCGACTAGGGATGCAATTTGGATGGGCCAACTAGAGCCCAATCGGAAAAAAAATAGGGTTTAGGTTAAAATTTTTAATACTTGGATTGAGTTTGGGCAAAAAAATTCTAACGCGAATTGAATTCGGACAAGCCTTGAGTTGAGGCATTGAGTTGTCGAGTTAAACCCGAATATTAAAATTGGGTTGAACCCGAATATTAAAATTGGGTTGAACCCGATTATTAAATCGGGTTGAATCTAAATATATATAAATATATTTAACTAGAGTTAGTATTTATCCTCACTTTTTAGAATTCAAACTTTTACTTCACTACAAGTTTTCACCCTTGCGCTTCAATCACTATTAAATCCCTCTCTCACTTATCACTCGTTTCTCATCTGGTCTCAGACTTTCAGCCTCCCTCTCTCCCTTGTCTGTGTCACGTCTCGTCTGAGATCCTTAGTGTCCCTATCTCACTCGTCCCTCTTCTCTCTTTTATCGACCAGAATTAAATAATCCGAATCTGCCTGAATTAAACTCAGGCAGTACTCAAGTTGAGGTAGGATTAGAATTAGAGTTAGAATTAAAAATTATATACCTAGAGTTTAGTTAAAATTGACCTCTCAATCCCGTCCGAGTTGCACCCCTAATTTCGACCCTATGCCGAATTGATGAAATCGACTTTTAACCAAGTGTAGAATAAAATAACAGGCGACTGTGGGGTTAATCCATTCCAATCACAGGCCAAAAAGTTAGTGTTAAGATTCTGAGTTTGAACCTAATTATGCTCTAATGTACACATGTAACCAGATGCAAAATATAAAAGGGTTGTACCTTCAAAAAATTTTAATTTCTCATTTTATATTTTAAAGATTAAAATTTTTACATAATATCCTCAATATATTAAAATTATTATAATGTAATCATTTTATTAAGTTTTCATTAGTTTTGTGTTAATAGGTTGGCTTTTAATAAAAAAATAATTGAAATTAACAAAAATATTATATTGCAACACTTTTAATACATTAAAGACTCGTTTGATAGACGTATTATGAGGGGATTAAGTATTGAATTGTATTATTTTTTATTTAATCGAACATAATATTTTATTTGGTAAACAAATTTGATATCATATTAATATCAAAAACGTATACTTATAATATATTTTTTATACGATAGCCCTGTATTATGGAAGTATTTTAATACCACTAAAAAATGTGGTATTATAATCCAGTTCAAACGTATTGTTCTACACATTTACTATTATAACCCTTTAACTGAAAAATCAAATTGTCATCGATGTAATAAACATTGATTGAAGATATTTTTATTAATTCAACATTAATACGATGAAATAATTTTATAACCAAATAATCAATTGGATTAAACAACTATTATCTAACGTTTATATTGTGTATTGTCAAACACTAGATAAAATTACGTATTATTCTAATACCTTATTTAATTTTGTCTTTTGTCCTTCCGTATTATATTAGACTCGATTATTCTGTCTAATACATCCATTTTTAATACGGCAATCAAACGAGCCATAAGCGTATAAAACGGGAATCTTAAAATCTTTTAGAATATAAAATTAAATTAAAAAAACGCCATTTTTCTATTTATATTAAAGAGTAATCTTAACTTGCATCCTGATAGGCTATGAACCATGGATACTTCGTTGAAGTTGACGTACTCGTATTCGATACCGTATCGGATACGATACTCGTCGGATACTCAAAGATACGTATCAGATACACTTTTTATGTATCCAATAATAATTAAATATTATGATATTTCATGAATACTTTTGTGGTCGAGCAATATATATAATTTTTGAATTGAATTTTTAACATCTCTTTTTGAATTTACATACCATACAATATATTAACAAAAATATTCATATTACATCAAAGGCACATAAGTATTTCTTAAGTATTATTTTACAATTATATGTCAAAAGATCATAAAATAAAATTATTATATTATTATTTTAGCAAAAATTACTACTAAATATTAGGTTAATATTAGTTTTGATTCTTTTAATTAGTCACTTCATTTTGTTAATATATTACAAGGATACAATATATATTTTTTTAAAACTAAAAAAAATTATTAATTTTTCTTATTGTATATTATAGAATTACCAAAATATATAAGTATTAAGTTGGTTAAAAATAATAAAATTATATAAATATATTTTATTTTAGATATATCTATATCTTATTTTTTTAAAATTTATCATATTATTACATCCGTATCGTATGGTACCCGTATCTGATGATATTGATATCTGTGATTCATAGCTTAGAGGTAATTTAGCTTTTAGACTATATAAAAGCAGGATGGTCGTACGGGCTTGGCCTCCTTCGCGAAAGTCTGAAAGGGTGCTTAACCCGAGACGTTGCAAAACTATATACCCAACGAGAGAGAGAGAGAGAGAGACAGGAAGCTTCGACACATACTGAACAATGGAAGTCTCTTTTCAACAGAACTTCAATAATTTTCACTTATACCCCCACACTTCACTAGGCAATCTCTGTAAGTCTTGCTCTGTGAAAAACTCTCTCTTCAACATGCATTCGCTTAATTATATTTCTCTTCAATGATCAGGTAGGATGGAAGCTAGGTTTCTCTGCCCGTCGTCTCTTCAACCGGTGAATTTTAATTCCTTTTTTCTTTTTTTTTTTCAATGAACTTTAGCTGATTTGCCTAATTTTATTTGATTCTATATTATTGCTTGGCTTTCTTTTTTCCTTCGATGTTTAGTAATTTATCTGACTCACAATTGCCAAAATAAAATTTCGTTTTTGCTATAGATCGAGGTAGAAATTTCTAAATTCGAGAAAATTGGACTGAGAAGACTTCATAATGGAGGGAAGTTGGAACTCTTACTATCTACATAATGATTAGTGTAAAGTGTTAGGCATTTTCACTAGAAGCACCAACTTGTGAATTAAGGGAATCGGTTGTGAATTAATGGAAATGTATTTCGCCAATTGTAGAATCAAACCAAAGCTTTGTTCTTAAACGTTGATTTGT